>CM073769.1:141650285-141852887 GCA_037158775.1 Hetaerina titia
GAAAGATAGCCGCAATTTTAACAGATGGTGATCGGGTTTGACTAACGCCGATCAGAAAAGGATCGATATTCTTTAAAGAATGAAACGGGTACTAAAAGGAATTTGTGGATACATCGTGTCATTTTTAGTTTTCAAGCAACACGCATGGCTAGCATGTATTTTTCGTACATAAAATTTTAATGTGATACGATCATGAAGAGTTACATATGATACGCAACAGCGGCGATAAAAGCATTATCAAGGGCAAACGTTCGGCCTACAGTAATGGATGAACACACCAGCTAGCAAAGTTTTGATGATAAATTCTGTTTAAGACACAAAGCCATCTTCATTTAAATTTAAACTTACACAGAAACCAAGAGAAGATTAAATAAGCGGGGAACGCACGTTAAACAGCAATATCCTTACCATTCAAGATTTCGGACATGAAACCTGTCCTCAAAAACACAAAAAAATACTGTTGTTTTCCTGAGAAAATAAGAGGTCACCCGTAAGTTCGATTGTAAGGTTCTCGTTAGGCAAACTGTATTCCGAGTTTTGAGAAAAGGAAACATTTTTGATTGAGACGTGTCGCTCACAATGTGAAACTTACAGCATGCATTAAGTAGCGCTAAATTTTACACAAGCCGGCGAAGAAAACTGAAGAGAGGGCATGCCAACTTACATAATCCACTTAGCCTGGAGACCTAACGTCTTATACTTCCAAATATAAAATGTTCAATTCATTTTTACTTTACTTCTTACTTTAAAATCAAGCAAATAAAACATCACAAATTACAAAATCGAATGGATAATATCACAAAATAAATCATAAATGGGTTACCATAATGAAAATTTCCGCATAAATCGTAATATTCGATTAAAAAAATAAATGGAATTTATCCTCATAATTCTCTAGAGACAAAATTACTGAGAGGGCATCACTTATTAAAAACGGCGCTGAAGGCCTTAATAAGATATTGACCTGTTGTGAAACTCCAACCCCACATCAGTCCACACTTTTATAGCCCAAAATGATGCCCCCAGGGGAAAAATTGGGCCTTATTCAAGTGGATGCGCTCTTTTTTTTACTTCACGACAGTCATCCCAGGGGCTATCGAGGTCCCTCATGATCAAACAATTTTGCAAAGTCATACTTTAGGGTCATCATCTTAAATATGTATTCTGACATACAGAGGTAGATGCTCAAAAACTATCATTCATTCCCAAGGACTTATTCCCTTAATGGCACTACTATATTAGCTAAATGTGTTCTTTTCACCTTCAATCGCTCATATTTTTTCCTGCTTGGAAAATATGTTTCAGAACTAAGACTTCTTAAGTACTTTCACATTAAAAAATTAAGACTGGAAATACAAATCACTGCCGTACATGTTATCACCCTTCAACTTCCTGCTAGGAAAATTCTAGCCACATCCGCTAATTATCTTGTCCAAACCAAGTTCATTAGAAGCCATTCACTTGGTCCCAAAAGCCTCATATGCCATTTAAATTCTATTCATTCATCTGGCTTGCACAATAATCACAAAAAACAAGTATAATTTATGATTTTCACATAATAATTTATCCTCCGTGGGATTGTTTTGAATCCTAAGGAAATCATTACTCTTACCTGGTGCAAATTTCATGGGCCATTTTTGTACAATGGAAATCTTTTAACTAAGAGAACTTAAATTGGTTTCAAAGCCTATTTCATAAAAATAATTCTAATTTTGGATTTTCCAAATGGCTACACACATTAACCAATTTTTTTTTATTCTTCTTGAGACGATGAGCCATCTCATCACTATGAGCACGAGACGAACAAATACCCAGATTTACACAAATCCACACAACAAATATGAATATAAATTCCTGCAGCAACAAATAAGGCCTGGTCCCATTAGCATTATCTAATTATCCAACACCAGAAAATTAGTGTTATTACCTATTCTGTGATATGAAACTGCCTAATTTGTGACAAAGTATAAAAAAATGTACAACTAATTACCTACATAGGTATTCAAACAACTCATACTAAAATCCATTGACGGCAAATTCCAAAAAGGTCAATGACTCTAACATAGTGAAACTAGTCACGATGTAAAACCAAAATTATTCAATGAGATAATAAAATTCTGATATGAATAGAAAATCCACTACCATTTTAATGCATTTATTTATAACTTCCGTTCCAAATCCCTGGAATTGAATTCCATTTGGACATCAATAACAAGATGACAGTAATGAAACAATTTGGGAAAAACTCTGTACCACTTGATAATATCAAGATATCCTGATCATGAGGCATTAAAAATAAGCATTTAACAGTGTACTGCAGCGCTTCATTTGAATTTACATTTACCCTGCTAGTGCCTATGTGAGCCATTGGCTCCTTGGAACCTATGATGCTTATGAAAGACTTATACAAACTGTTGTCATACTTCTAATACATACCTGAATTACCAACGTAATTACCTACTTAGATTGACTGCTTCATATTATTGATGAAATGATTCAAGTGTATAGACACATTGAACATAAAAATGGTG
The DNA here is from genome assembly GCA_037158775.1 of Hetaerina titia. Taxonomy (NCBI): domain Eukaryota; kingdom Metazoa; phylum Arthropoda; class Insecta; order Odonata; family Calopterygidae; genus Hetaerina; species Hetaerina titia. The sequence continues at coordinate 141,652,817 of CM073769.1, forward strand.
TATTCTTGTAGGAAAATAAATAACAAATAAAATAGTCTCCAACTACAAGCAGTGGCACTTTAATAATCTTACATGTCATTCTGAAGCAACCAAATCAATTTATTCATGATTGTCATAGGTAAACAAACCGAAAGGTTTTGTAAGATGAACGAAACACAGCAATATTACATATAATGTAGTCGATCTCATGGAAACCTATCTCATTTTTAGGATACACAGAATTAAGAGGGAATGCACGCCTGAGATACAAAGAGAAAATGCAAAAAGCATGTTACTGAAATTTTAACAAAGTAAATATTTTGAAACTCGTGGGAAAATGTGTGAAAAAGGTAATGCAAAATTCATGGTCAAAACTTTTCCACTGATGTGGACTTGATGCTGGACTACTTAGAGGTGCATCATATTTAATTTTCACTCCCTTGTCGCACTTGCTGTCCCAAGTGACCAAAATGTACTTCTGACATAAATTAATCTTTGGCACTACAGCGCAGAAAGAATATCGGTCAATGCATTAAACACAAAGATCCACATCAAATTTCAGTAGAATACTGCTTTCATCATACTTGTCATCATGTACGTTGACCCTTAAACCTGAAAACACCAAAGTTCTACACAAAATTTTCTGCATGGGAGTAGATTTAACCTTACACCATACAGTATATTCTTGACACACCAAAAGTATGGGGTGCAATTCCTTTCTCTGTGTCATTTGCAGTGTCCCCAGAAAATCACCCAGCGTGGATGAAGCTGGGGGTGTCCACTAAAGCAAAGCACACAGGTGTGAACTTATGAACCTACGGTGAGTGAGTAGCTGGAATCTCTACCAACTGAATGGTCACATTGCTAGACTAGATGTGTGACTCTGTAAATCTGCTACCAAATTGCTTTTTTGCCATTTGGTTTTAGTTGAGAAACTGATACCTGATAAATAGCTTTCATCAGCAATTCTGAGTTTAGCACCTTGTGTCAATAGGAGCATGGCAGTGAAGCATGAGGGTTATAAAATAATTTGAAAAAAAAGAGGTGTGTCAATCTGTATATTTTCACCTCCAGACATGCATATGAACTAGACTTTCCCAACCAGCACTTGAGAGTCTATTGATATTTCACTTTGATCCTAAATGAACAGCCATATGGCAATAAAAGAGCACACAGACTCCAATATAAAATTAAACCAATCGCAAAAAGTAGTTGATCTGAAGAAGGCATAGGGAGGGATGAAAATCAGCAGTAGCTTATGGTGCACAATCATCAAAGCCAGTAGCACCATTCAGGATATGGGTATAGTGAGGACAAAGAGGAGTTGGTGCAGTGCAAGAGTGAAAATAAACCAAACATCAGTAACTATCAACTTAATGACTGTGTTCCACACAAGCTTGTAAACTTAAAAACATCTGAACATGATGACCCCGGGTACTAATCAGAAATAACCTGAATCCATGCGATATACATGCTTAACAGGCTAAAAACTAATGCACACATGCTTGTAGACCACAAACAAAATAACATTCCCCCTCAACACGCAAGCGCAGATTTGAGGTCGTTTCATCCATCCGGTGTATTTTGAGAAACGGAAGTACAGAGACATGTCTTGGTGCTATGACAACGCGAGTTAAACAGCGTGCTGTTATCGAATTTTTAACTGCTGAATAAGTGACTCCTACTGAGATTCATCATCGTTTAAAGGCTGTTCATGGTGACGATGCTGTTGATAGATGTACTGTAAATCGATGGGTAGTCCAACTTCATGGCTGCGAGCCTGGAAAAGTCATAAATGTTGATGAAACACGCAGCCAACGCCCGATCACTGTCACAGACGATAAGCTTCGCAAACTCATTGAAGATTTGATTCAAAATGACAGGCGAATCACTCAAAAGCATATTGCAAGCCATATTGGAATATCCAAGGAACCAGTCGGCTTCATTATTAAGCAATTGGGATACCGTAAAATCTGTGCACGATGGTTACCACGCTGTCTCACAGATGAGAACAAACAAAGCCCTTCTTATTCTCCCGATCTTGCATCTAGGGGATTTTTATTTTTTTCCACAACTCAAGGGACACCTCAAGGGTAATCATAACACCTCAGACTATAACAGCACGTAGTTTAACTCGCATTGTCATAGCACTGGAACACGTCTCCACACTTCGGCTTCTCAAAATAAACTGGATGAATGTAACACGACCTCAAACTTGCGCATGTGTGTTGAGGGGGAATGTTACTTCCACATGCCACCAGGAGTGCTTCTGAAGGTCATTTTGTTTGTGGTCTACAGGTATGTGAGCATTAGTTCCCTGGTCACTGTTTCTCAGGAACAAAGAGAACTGAAAACTGTCTTAACTGACACTTCCTTAGCAGTCAACTATCTACATAGCTACTTGTTCCAGTAGGGAATGCACTCACCATATTATTGTTGATATACTATACAGAGCTATATTTTAAATTATTGCACTGTGTATTGGTTTGAATTCTGAGTGCTTTCTTTTATTTTTTCTTGTTCATGATGTTTGACTCCTGTTGCGGTGTCACTCTATCTATTAGATTTTTTATCAGTCTGTGTATGACCATTGACTGAGTCAATCGCCAACAATAAATATGTTCTTTACAATTTCTGCTCATTTTTGGTAACATCAAAAAATTATTTATTTAAGACCCCCTCCCTTTCAGTAGCAATCTTCTTCATAGGACAAAACTCACTACTCATTCGAACAACAAACAGCTTCATTTTATGGTAATTTCACAGCAAAGAATTATTCTAGAAAATCACCAAAACGTTTCTTCCATATTTCGTTGGGATTTGCTGGGAAATAACCCTCACTCATGTTTGATATGGTTGACCAAAGTATCTTATCCAGCATTGAGTTGAGCAACAAGTGGACCAATGATTCAAGAAATAGCCTGTCATATTGCAAATAAACTGGGTGCTGGAAATATGGACTGCCTACTCGGTGGGCTTGGGAAAAACTGACTTCTTTGACGAGCTAAGCGGAGGCTGGAAGTCTCGACTATATGAAGGCATTCTAGGTAATTTCAATTTCATTTTCTAATTTATTATCAATTTAAAAAGGTGCAAATGATGACAGCTGTCACTGTAATACTATGCCAACTATGATACATATAAATGTCCATAGGTTTGATGGTTATTGACAAAACTTATGACATAATAGAATATTTCAACACATGCTTTTTAATCTAATTTTTAATATCATCATATGATAGTCTATCTTCTTAAGCCATAAAAATTTATCCAGAATACATGCTACAAAACTTTCAATAAATAAAACTATAAAGCATTTTAGAATTCAGGAAATGGTATAAAATATTGAAAATTAGAATATAAAAATACATGTGCATAAACATAAAAAGTAACAACATAAACACGCATAAAAATATAGAAACTCATCACCCAATTAAAAAAAAGGTACATACATTTAACACTTTTCTGAAAAAATAAATAAAACAGATTCAGAAAGAATTCCCTCACATTAGCCCGCACATACATGAATAATGGCTACACGTTCAGAAAAAAATGTAAAAATGAAGACAAGTTCATGATGAACATCTTTCAGACATCTCACTCTCTCATGGACTTGATAAAAGTAAAAAGATTTTCTAAAATACAAATTTTAAGTCATTAAAAATGTACATCTAAGTGCATTTATAGCATCAGCAATGAACACCAACAAGGAATCTAATATGGCAATGCAAATATTTTCATTAATTAACCTTTCAAAGAGATCCAATGAATAGCATTATAGATTAAGGTTAGCACCATGTGATAAGAAATAGTTACATACACTAGTCTTAGCATAAATAATTTAAAAAGTATGGAAAGATATTAAACCATTAAAACATCCTACCACTATGACTGCAGGTATACACACACACACACACATGCACGTGTGGTCGTGTATAAATTATTAAGATCTCAGAATGTGTTTGACTCAAGTGAACCATGCTGTTTCACAAACTGTGTTAGGATTTTTCTGACACAGCAGAGTAATACATATGGAAACATAACAATTAGCAACGAAATTTTTTTAAACATATTTTCATAAAAAAGGAAAAACTGATGGATACTTAATCCAAAAACAGCATACTAGTAAGCCTATTATTGAATCTCTTGCATCATTCTTTTTCATAAATATTTCACCATTAAATGCATCATTGATGAAAAATGTTCATGCATTTTAATTCTTCTAATATTCCTTTCACCTTAAGATAGTTTTGCAAACTGCATGTGAAAATCTGTTTCAATTGAAAATAATAATCTATGAGACTTAAGCTTGAGATAGTTTCATTAAACCTGAATGAGAGTATTCCATCTTAGGATATCACAGATGCATTGCAAATACCCCTCTTCATTTTCCACATGACCAAGTTTTATGGGCTATTTTTTTAGCTTTCAAATGTTGAAGAGAATGTAATTATAAGGATCTCCATGGCAACTACATATCACAACTGAATAGAACTAGGAATATGCTGATTTTCATCATTCCAAGTACTTGAAATTGTGATCAAAACACCTACAAAGCCATTTGAAGTCTTTGAAATAGGAAAATATGGACAAATCGGGAGTGTACAAGTTAGTCTTTGGCTGGGAAGTTGCTTTTACACAACTGGCATTTAGTAAACCAAAAGTAGGAAGATGAGAAAAATCCATTCAAATTGAAATTATTAGTGATACATGCACGTTTTGATTCCCTGCATAAATTTACCCACAAGTATTAGCCAACTACAAAATATGAACTTAAATGATCATCACCTTGCAATAGCCCTGAGAGAAATCTTTTTGAAGATCTCGTTCAGTTTTGAAATTCATCTAATTCCAAAAAGAAATGAAGCATACTTGTAACTGAAGTTAGGTTTGTAAAATTTTCTATTCATCAAAATGGCTTTAATTGACAGAAAAATGAAGCCTAATCAGACACAACTCTAACACTGCATCCAAACCAAAAACATGACCCTCAACTAACGAATTCACGAAGGACCAATCAACTAACAGGAGGAGGTTAATTTATACAGTGTTTTGTATTCAGAATGAATAGGTTAGTTACCCACAACTTATAAACATCCGATTATGTACACCCAGAATAGCTATACTACCCTTAGTCCTTCTGGCTCAATATTTTTCCATCAGGGACAGAAACCCTGGAGGAAAGTGAGCTAAGGAAGGTTGGAATTAAAAGAAAATATTTCAAAGGAAATTCAGTCAATGCAGCCAATAGAAATTGTAGAAATATTACTCATTTAATTCTTGAGTCTCTAAAGGCACAGAAATCAAATAATTGGATTAGTACACAAATACAGGACCAGAGCCACCAGTGGAAAGTTTACAAACACTGATGACTTTCATATTAAAAATTAGAAATCCCACAAAAGATAGAAAGTCAACTAAAGTACATACCACCATTATCATGTCTAAGGTTGGTTCATATGAATGATGGCCTAAAGGTACGCACGTATAACACACAATGCTCATCACTCAAAAATTAAAATCAGAAATAGTATGTCAAGCACTGGCACATGCCTTCAAGTTACATCTACATAGAATCCCAAATCCACAGCCGATGAACATCACTAAAATCAACACCCAGTTGGTTGCACTCTAGTATCTGAATAGCAATAGCATCACCACTTGTCATTGGGAAACTTTCTGTTTGGTGAATGTGATCGTTGCACTTACAGCAACATCTTTGAACTATAGGTAGTTACTGCAGGATACTATGTGGCAAAATTTTCCTTTTATATTAAATATGCCTAAAAATGGTATAATTACTAAAGATCTAAAGAATAATGAGATGACCCCAGTAAATCATAACTTCAGTTGGATCTTTATGCCAAAACAAAAATATAGTTTATGTAGACCCCTTATCCACTACTTATGGTGAAAATCCTGTCCTATCAAGCTGATGCACATAATGAAAAACCAAAATTAAACCTTTAAACTGATTTCTCCTACTCTTATTTCTAATGCAGAGTGAAGCTATCACCTTCAAACAGTTTGTTGGTCATACTACATCTTTTTAGATATCTTTGTTGTGATCACACTATGATGATAAGTATAGATAAACATAAGTAATGGCCTACATATGAACCAACCTCTTTCTCATTAATACGTGAAATATCCAAAACACATCAAATATGTGTATCACATCTTTACAAGCTCTCATTAAGAAAAGATTAAACAATCACATCACAAACAAACATTATAACTCCCACAGAACGATTATAATAAGACAAAAGAATAACGAGTATCAGATTTTTAAAAAGAAATTATCACATGCAGGTGAGAGAAGATATTTATCTGTACAAATTCAATGCAATGAGTAAAATTAGTGTGAAAACAAAAAAATTAATACAGGTGTAAAAAAGCCATGCAAAGAGAAACACTCACTTGTAGCAACATGCAGAAAGGATGGCCCAAACTGCAGCAACACCAGCAGCACTCCAGAAGAGGATTTTTGTTCCAAAAATTTCAGCAACAAATCCAGATACAAAACACCCAAGTCCATAACCAAACCGCCAGCCAGTGGCCTGGCCACTGATAGTGTCCCCTGGGCCCTGATGAGCTCCATACAGACCACGGAAGAGAAAAGCCTGGGCACCACCCAGAAGACCACCTAATGCAACAAAAATCCATGCCTGTTGCAGCATGGCTGCAGCTCCCAAATATGTGCCCAATAAAATCAAACCCAGTGGCCCAGCCATGTTAGTCAAGCGTGATGACCATCGACCCCCCAAGATAACTGTAAACAGAGCCTCTATCAATGCTTCACTAGCTACAGACCCACCAAATAACAAATCATAATTATGTGGGAAGCCAGAAAGTCCTTCTAAATGCCAGAACACATATTCACCGGCAGCAGCTAAAACACCTCCTCCAAGCATCGCTGTCAAAATGACAAGGATTTGATGCCCACTGACATACCCTCTATGAGATGTGACTGTTCCTGTAGAGTTGTCAGATGCTCTTCGCCAGGCTTTTGAGGCTGGACCCAAGGGGAGGGCGAGGATGAGGGGTAGGGTCGACAGGAGAACAGTGGCTGCTGCTAATAAATGCAGTGTTATTTGATGAGGCCCAACAATGAGTGAGCATGGAGATTTGGAAATGGCAACCACGAGAGCCATTATTGCAGGCACTAATGCCAATAGTGCATGAGGGCGATGTTCACCAAACTGCTCGGTATGTTCGGCATCATCCAAATGTAGCCACCATAATGTAGTCACGGCTGAAACAGGCATGCAAGCAAAGAGCTCCGCTACTCCTGACAAAAGCAGTACTGTCCTAAATGCAAGAGGACCTGCATCCTCAGCCTTTGACACTGAATCTAATCCACCTTGTCCTACAGGTCTAGCTATTACATCAATGTGATCACTCGACAAGAGAGACCTAGAAAACCTTGATTTGTAGACATAGCGAGATGGCTGTGATCTTTGATAGCCTCTTTTCTGAAGATAGTCATACCTAGGTAGCAGTTTTGGAATCTGAATGGCATCATCTTCAGACTCTGAATCCTTTTCAGGTTTCTTAATATGCACTTTATTTTTTCCTGGGATTTTCCTCCGCCCGGGTGTTTCCCAGTTCCTTCTATCAATGAGCTGATTTTCATCTTCAACTCGACTCATTTCCTTTCCCCAATGCTCCCCACCATTTCTTTCATGGAATACTTTCCTAATACCAGGAAAGCCATTTTCTAACTCAAGTCCTCTACCTGACTCTATTCCAGTGTTTACAAGTGTGGATAGTCTAGTCCAATCATCCTCATTTGGGTATACATCATCCTGACCATCTTTTTTCCCTAAATACATGTCTTCCTTATCCTCATCTACACTTTCATCTTTCCCAATTCTTCCCTCAATTTTTCCAAAAGACCATTCATTTTGAAGATCATTTTTGGAGGAAGTGGGTGAACTTTTTTGCTTTTTGTACGCCTTATACGGATATTTATGTGATGATATTTCTTTAGATGGGAATGAAGCCTGATGATTGATTGGTTCATCATCATTAAATCCTGTAATCAATTGATCCAACACTTCATAGTAAGGTTCATTTTTCCATTTAGAATCCTCAGAGCTATATTCCTCCACTTTCCCAAGTACACTAACTTCAGTTTCAGCAGAAGGTGTCACCAGACCGGACATGTAATCAGCTGATGACTGATCTTGCTTGGAAATTGGCGTGGGAAGTAAGTCAATTTTTGATAAGGGTGTCAGGGAATCCGGAGGCTGAGATTTTGGGGTTTCAGTGTTGAAGTTCGATGAACCATTTGTGTTGGCATACGATTTACTAGAATGGGGAAAACTACCCACGGGTTCTAAACTTGATTTGGAAGTTACATTACCGTTAGTAGAATTATTCAAATGACTCGACACAGGTTGCTTATATTTATGCAAGTCCTTTTCAAATGATTCGGGGTGAACGACTAGCTCATGATTCCCTGAACGTAAACTATCACAGTGAGTAACGTCATAAACCTCTCCAATAGGAGGGACGAACACAAGACAACTATACATCGAAGCTGTTAAAAAAACCGAAATTAAAAGCAAGACTCTAGTTTTAAGGCTCTCTCGAGATCTCTTCACAAAACATACCCAAATAGGAATAAAAATCATAGCTATCCACGATTGACTACCACGAACGATGCCAACTTCCAGTGATGTCAACCGAAGGTATTTCAGGTACAGAGTAAAGAATGGCATGACACATTTTCTTCCAACGATAAAAAACACTAAAAATATGTTGGTGTTTACCCTGGCGCAAGCAAATTCTTTACACATTTTGGAACTGGCTACGCAAACACGATGAGAAATACTTAAGGATCCGCAGCAGTATTTGGAATGTCTTGACTAGATTAGATCTCAGATCTGCGCACTACCCCTTACATTTCATCCCAATCTTAGAGCAGCCGCTGCTCTGCAATGAAAACAAAAATACAGATATTATACATTTAATATCACCTTAACATATCACACGAAATAAATAGCAATGACGCATCATCTATGAAACACCGCATCGAAATGTCACTTCTCATTAGCTTTGCTCAGATCTTTACCTGTAATTCAAAATCCCTCTTCCGTCGCTCATTTCAATCAACATCACCAGCAGTTCCGTAGTACACCTACGGTGTGTCTCATGTCGACTGTTGTCAACTCACCATAAAAAGCTGAAGTCGCTGACGTCAGGTGACGTATAATTCTGCCACGATGGCTGAACCCGGCGTAAACATTCCAGAGAATATAGCAGAAATACCCGAAAAGAGCCAAACAGAAGTAAGTGTATGCTTTTTAAGGAGTTATTTACTTGTTTAACAGGTTATATTGTTTTTAAATTGCAGTATTTGGACGCTCCGTGGCAGTTAAAACATATATAGTTTATGTTTACAGAAACCCTATCTCAGTTAATTCAACTAAAAGATCATTAAAATTTTAGTGTGTTTGGAATGTAATCAATACTTAAAGTGTTTTTATATTTTGTTCCTGCTAACTGATAATGGTATGTTAATAAAAGACAATTATTATCATGTAGATGGCTACTTACACAACAGTGGCAGATATTGAAATAAAAGCTTCCCAAGTTATTGGTCGATTGGAAGAAGCAGTTGAAAAAGATGACCAATCTGGTGGCCAAGTTTGGAAGAACACTCATGGGTTTCTGCCTCGACCTAGCAAAACATCAAGCGAGGTCGTAAATTTGATTCAAGTAAGTGTGCCCCTCTTAGTTTTCTGAATCGTCTGACATGTCCGAATTTCATAGGCTCTATCTCATGTTGATACAGTTTTGGTTTATATTTGTGAACACCTTTGCGTGTTAAAACAAAGTAAGAAACATAGTGTATATTTCGTTATGTTTTAATTTTTATCACAGGATCTAATAGCTCATGAAGATACTCCTCTCGGTGAGGACGAAGAAGAGGATAGTGGGGACGTTTCAGTTAGAAGTCTTGCTCGGCTGCCTTCCTTGGATAGCGTGTCACGGCTAGCCGTTGTATGCCAAAGTTTATCTGCATACTCAAGTGGTCTGGAACGGAACCATTTGCAACGTATTGCTACGAGAATAGCATCTGATACCACTCGGTGGCTCAGCCATCTTTTTAGGTTTGTTAACTTTGTGTTAAAGGGAAATTATTTTGTCTGGTTGAAATCCTATGGTTTAAACTTGGAGCCATTATTTGATTTACTGGAGTCTTGCAATATAGGAGCATGTAATGCTGAAACAATGTATTGCCAATTCAAATGCAAATGATTTTTGCCTAGAACCTTATGACAAAATATTAAATTATTGGTTTTTTCCACAGTGATCAATGTGAAGCGCTCCATTTATCCCTGATATTAGTTAAAGGGTCTATAAGTTGTAATTTTTGCACATTAAGCATAAAGTTAGTACTAATGGTACTAGTTAGTATTAATGGTTCAATGCCAAAACATGGTGATATTTGTTTCTCCTTTTCTCTGATTATCAGCATCACCCCTAGCTACTTCATAATTGACTTTATAGGTTTTGTACCTCAGTTTCAACACTACCAATGTTTCAATATTTTGCAATTTGGAAAAAAAAACAAAATTAAAAACAGGAAAGATGTAATTCTCAGCCCTTGAAACTGAGTTAATTATTAAAAATTGAATGTGCAGATAAAGCCACTTCATAATAGCATTTATTTGACTAATTATCAAAGTTTCAAAAGTGCTCCTCGTTTTTAAGCCCTCAGAAACCCTAATCACATGATATCCCTACCGTAATTAATATGTAATTGGTTATCTGCTGCTAGACTATAGGAGATAATTGGTTGAGGGTGGATTGGCATGTCATAGTTGTCATAGTCTCCATTTCTGTAAAATGTTTTAGCTTAAATTAATGTGTTAATTCTAAGCTGGTTACAATTCTAGGTTCATTGATTGTTCTGCATGTTTTCACGATGATGTGGTGGATGGTGTTGTCCGTGTTACCCGAATGATGCTCCATTACAAATATCCTCGATATCTAGAGGAAGGTTTTGAGGCCTTATCCAACCAAACGCCTGTTATTTATAGTAGTGTAGCTTCTCCCCTTGGAGTGGTCCAGCAGATATGTCGCCAGGTGACTAACAATTTCTAATCTGTCATATTTTACCTTTTTTATGATAGCACATAATTATATAATTATTTTTATGTATAACACATGTCCACATGTGTGATTTTTTTGTCATATTTGTCATCTAGAAATGTTTCCTTGCAAGTTTAATGTCTTTGATCGAGATAAGTATATCATTTTATTTCCAAGTATAGTTTAGCTCTATGTGAGATAAATTTAAATTTTGCTTTGCAGATTCATGCACATGTCTCATTTATAAAACCAATTATAAATATGTTACTGAACATTTTTGTCTGCAGGACATTACATAAATGCCTTTGAAAAAACAACACAAAAACGATTGACATAACAATCCAAGAATTATATAGCATTGTAGTGTTGAAGAGTTGCAGAAGCAATATCTGACCATGTTTTGCAATAGTATAGAAGTTGACCACAGGTCCTGACATTATCCTTCACGTTGAATGCTGTAAAGTGTTAATGAACCTAAAAATATTTGACTATACTTTCCAGCATATTAGCTAGTTGTATTGTACCCAGAGTTGCTCGTGGTGAATGTGCTTTAAGTGTCACATTTGCTCTGTAAAATATTTATTGAAAAATACACTTAGTTTGAATTCAAGTTTATTGCATGCACAGTCCACTTTGAAATGATCTCCCAGTCTCACACCACTCTTGTCAACTTCTTTACAGCTGGGCCTTTCACTGATGTGTGTTCAACCTGTCCCATGCAATACCGTTTTTGGTTCACAGCAGAAAATTGATGTCTCTGCTCTGGAAAGGCTGATGAATGAAGACATTGCAGCAATGAGGGTCCCTCTCATTGTTTTAGCAGATGCAGGTGAAGCTCATTCCTAGTAAATGTACCTCAGAGTTCTAAAGTTTTGACCAATTTGTGGAGGCATGAAGACAAATGTCAGTTTCATGAGCAGATATGCATGAGGGAATGGGGGAAAAGGGTAACAGTAATCAAAAGGGGATATTCTTCCTGCAAAAATATTTTTGCTGGACTGAGTGGTCATTCCATTCTCTCATTCTGGCTCACATATAGTACCTGCCAGAAGTTTTCACTCCTCAATAATCTGTATGAAAACAGGGGAAGTGGGCTGTGAATGATAATCATATTGTAAGGGATGTTTCTTTTCCAAGAGAACTCATTTCATTTTTACTTTCTGAAATTTTGTCTTTGCTCTCTCAATTGATCTGCACCTTAACCTTGGGGCCTGGGACTTGCACCTGGCCATGTGCATGAAGGGTAAATCAGTCTTTTTCTGAGTTACATAAAAAGTATTCTGAAAAACTGACTGACTTCTGGATACATTTGAAAGAGCTGATGTAGCAGTTAACTTTTGTTAAACAAACAAATTTTTCACTACTTTTTTGTGCTTTCAAGATTCTAAATCCTATTGTATATGCTTTAAATTTTATTCTAAAATAAATTGAAAACCATAGGTATATCTATAGCTGTGTTGAGATGCAACACTCATTTAATTGCAAATTGTGCTATCAGACTACTCCAATGGAGAAGTACATATTTAATGCTGTGCTGCTAAGATAGTCTCTTTCTCCAGGAGAGGACTTTCATACCCCAGCTATTCCATTGCCTATTTTAGGAACATGGGAGTCTATTCCAAAATATGTCTATGTGCCAATGTTCTGGCAGTTAGTTTTATCTGTAGAAAAACATTAGAATTCAGAAACCAGGTCTGCCAGGGCCATGTACAGTGCAACTGTAGATTTAAATATGTACCCATTTAAACTTGCCAGGAAGATATCTAAGTCAGTCACATGACTGAGAGCAAACTTGATAACACTGGCAGGGTGTAATTCGTGAGTGCACTGACCATTGGTCTACTTTTAGTGATAATGCTTGCGCTGAAATTTTTGTAACTCCTCTCCGCCACCAATTACAGGTTTTTATATTTGCTTCCGCCTGTGAATGTAAATTCAAACTGGTGGATATATCTTGTAATGACCACTTCCCTCGAAATCACACCAACATATTCGGAGCTTGCAGACATGCATATTTTTTACTGCAGTGCCAATTGAAAAGCACAGCAGATATTTGCATGAAGTAATCATTCATTTTGACTGGCTAGCACAAGAAATTTGGATCTTTCTGGGAAACCAAAACCGGCACAGGGAAAGGAACTGACCCCCCCTACCCTGATGTGTGAATATTCACGCCATCGGACTTAGTACTGGGTGGACTCTACCATCACCTACTGAACCGACCTTTGGATTGATTACTGTGTTTATGGTTTTTTTTATATTAGTTCTATGGCAAGAGAACTTTCAGTAAAAAGTGTCAACTAGCAATTCTCTTCATAAATTATACTGAATAAGAAAGTGTATATGGATCTGCATCTCTAGAATTGAGAGTGGTAGAGTATTTTATTTGTTGGTGGGTGTGAGCTTCCCACTCACAGCTTCATTCTTGATAAAAATATTTATTTTTAAAATGAAAGGAGAACATTTATAGAATTTTAGACGATTGTATTAATAATATTTTAGAATATTGTATGATTTAAAAATATATTTGAAGCAAAAGGCCAGTGTCATGAAGAAATTTCAGGATATATATATGGATATAAATATATATATATATATATTTATATCCATTGTTTTGCCCTCTTGGACATAACCTCTATACCCTTCCATGGTAGTTTTTGGGATGGGGAGAATTCTTTTTAAGGCAATTATTTGTCACAGAATTTACCCAAAGTCCTGTCAAGACATGTTGGCAGTAAAGCTTGTAGAGTCTCAGGTAACTTCAAGACAATGATGTGGGATGCCCTTGAATGATATTACTGAATGTATGACAAGGTAAAGTCATGAGTATAAATTTGTTTTGGAGAAGGTATTTTGTGCTGTTATGGTGACCTGGTATTGAGAGACCATTTAGAGCTGTATTTGAAGAATCAATTTGTGCTCTGGTAATAGTAAAATTTATTATAGTAAATATAGATCACAATTCCTAAAACAGACTTTGTTCTTTATACATTGTGTTCTTCATTTAATGAACATAAACTTTCACAAAGTTGAGCCTGAAACGATTGACCTAGGACATGATGTCAACTATTAAAAAAATACTCAAAATTGTAGATGGGCAGAACATTGAGTGTACTATCAGTTTACAGAGTGATATCTTGAGAGTCGGGCACCTGTTCCTAGTGTTTGCATGGTAGGTATATTTTGCCTATAGTTAGAACTGACAGCATGAGCAAGTGAATGCTCTTTAATGTAATAACTTCAATCAGGGATTGGTACATTCTAGTTTTGTGGTGTAAGGGTGCGTCAACAGCTATAGTCATTTTGCTTGGTGCAGTAGTCTTGCTTTTTTTATTATTTGTGCCCTGTTTGTTCAGAATTATTGTCATTGCTTTTCAAATAGCTTTAAATGAAGAAAACTTTTATGTAGGTAATCTTGGCAGGTATGATATCTATCTGTTGGTTATTTTGGGAAGTCCAAAGGACAATTTTTGTCTGTTTCCAAATTTATTTCTCATCAATCAGCTCTAGTAAAATGGTAGCTAATTTCTAATTGAATAAATTTATGTTCTGGTAAGGTCATTGATGCATGATTTTCTGGTCAATATACTTTAAGCCATTACTTATAATAATGTACATGGCCTTGAGCCAAGCAGAGAAGTAGCAATAGTTTAGGCATAAAAGCCTGGTCAGTTGAATTAAAAATTGTATGGAAATAAAAAATGAGAGTTTTATCTAACCTGTTCAATTGGCACCCTGACATTATTATCTGGATTTTAAAAATTTGTTTTAAGTTAAATCTCAAGTGTAGAGGTATTTTTCCAGTTAATATTATTATAAGGTAATCTACCGGTCAAGGTAGGTTTTTGGATGGACACAACTACCAAATAAATATTTTGTGACTCCTAACAAAATGCAATCCAGCAACATACTCTACATCAAGTCCCTCTTCATCTCTGTGTACTTCTTTCCTCCCTTCATCCCTTCCAACATCCCTATCCTGTTCTTGCCCATTCCTCATTCACCTAACATTCTCCCCTCTATTACCGTCTTCAACATCCCACTGTCGCTCAATATGCCTTTCAGCCATTTTTCCTGCCTCCATAGGATATCTCCCAACAAACCCCTCTCCTCACCCACCATCTCCAGTACTTCCTCATTTGTTTTCCTTTCGGTCCATTTCACCTTCTCCATTCTTCTCCACACCCACATTTCAAAAGCCTACAATCTACGTCTATCTTCCTCCTTCAGTGACCATGTTTCCACGCCGTAGATAACTACGCTTCATATCAGAGTTTTTACGAGTCTTGTCTTAACGTCCCTACTTAACGACCCCGTCATCAACTCTTTCCTCTTTGAGAAAGCTTTCTTGCCTAGCGTAATTCTTCTCCTTACGTCCCTACTACTTAGACCGTATTGGTCCAAAACTCTTCCGAGATATTTAAACTGTTCCACCTGTTCTATTTTTTGCCCTCCTATTTTAATGTTTAGCTTAGCCTTTTTCTCTCTGGAAAATGGCAAAACCTTTGTTTTATTAATATTGATTCTCATCCCATATCTGCCGCACAGAATTTCCAATTCACTCAGCAATGCTTGCAACCCCTTGACTGACTGAGCAACTAATGCTTGGTCACCAGCAAACCTAACCTATTTTATGGATTCCCCACCTACTTTCATTTCTACCTCCAATTCTTCCCATGCCCCCTTAATCATTTCCTCCACATAAACGTTGATCATCACCAGTGTTAATGGGCAACCCTGCCTTACACCTCTTCCTCACACCTGAGCAGTCTGAGACATGTACAGGTTGCGGATCAGTCGCCTGTCCCTCCAATCTATTTGAGGGAAAAGTAAGTAGTATGGAGGGAAAAATAAGTGCTTAATTATCCCTATTTTGAGTGATTGTAAGTGCATAGAGCTGACTACACTGACTGTGTCTATAGTATTGGTATAAATTTACAAAATATAGTTTTATTATAGTTTGATGTCAGCAATCATTTCAATTTATTGCAGGCACAACAATAGCTGGGCATGTGGATAATTTACAAAGGTTGCAAGAGGTGTGCCGTCAAAATGATGTTTGGCTTCATGTTCGTGGCCATGCTCTTGCAGCTTTGGCTATGGTCTCCGTCCCAAATGTGGTATGTCCTGTTGTTAATACCAGTAAAATTTTAACCCACTTATTCTTTGTTCTTGTATTGGTTTTATCATGGCACTTGTCTCGGCAAATGTTTGAACTCTTTCACTCTTTCTATATCCTTAAAATAGCTATTAGCCTTAGAGGAAGTTCAAAATTTATCAGAGCTTTATTTTTTTATTAAATGTGCAAATGTAAATGTTTTAAGCCAAAAGTTTGTAAGCACTCTCAGTGTCTCATCTTCATTTCGTAATTTCCCTTGCCTATTGAACATAATGTGGAGTATTCTAGCTTTTTAGTGGCATCCTAATTTTCCAAAGTCATAACTTGGTAATTTCAAATCTATGAACATTTTTAAGAAAATTGCCAGATTGATATTGGTCCTTCCGTTGATTTTTCCATTCATAAGCTGACCCCAGTTTTTTCAAGTATGAACACATCTTAATTTGAAAAATTGGCTTTGATATTTATTATTTAATTATGAACCTCAAACTTTCAGCCATCAAGAATAGCCGACAGCCTTACCCTGCCTTTAGGAACTTGGTTAGGAATTCCATCTGTGCCGTGTGTTGTATCCTTTGTTTAGTAACATTAAATTAATTTTGGGAATGCCAGAAGAAAAACCTTGCATCAGTAATAAATCACAGTATAGACTTTCATCTTGCTGAAGCGATTTAAATTCCCTTGCTTACGGTCAAAATGAATCTTAATGTAAATGATTGAAAAACAAATCATTTCTATGTGACTCATCCAAGTTTTTACTAGTCTTCACTTAGCTGTAAATCAATTAGACCACCCACGATGAGATATTACAATATGATGAATTAACTTTGGGAGATTTTTGCTGAAAATAATTTTTCCTGATCAGAATTTTTTAAATCAGCATAAAAAATTTACTGCAAAGGAACACTTAAAGGTTATTGTTTATATTTTTTGTATGGATAGAGACTTTCAAGAAATATATCTATCAATAAATGGAACTAAAGATTTATAAGAGCAGTTAATGTCAGGCAAAGGAGAGGTATTGAATCAAGTCATATGAATGTTCAAATGCTAATCACAAATTATGAAATTGGTAAAAAGTAACATTAATTTAGGGTATTTTATTATAAATTCAAAAGGATTTGTTGTAATTAATGGGTGATTCCTTTTTCCCCCCTTCCCCTCTGCAAATATTCTGGTGATTTGAATCTTGCTCTTGAGATCTTGATAAGCCACTCCTGGAGTGTTATCAAGTGTCTTGAAGGCCAAAACACACAAGGCCAGGGTGGACACAGCAACCACGTTCAAGGAAATGCTCTCAAGCACCGCAACCTTTGGGTTAGCATTATACCCACCTGATTTATCCCTAGGCCCTCAAGAAACAAGGTTAGGGGAAGGGTATGGGAGGTTTCAGTTGTATAACATGCATGCTTTCATTTTGTTGGCACCTGGTGAAGATAATGCTCATCGTAATATCCTCTGGGTTTCTGCCAAACCCCTAATAATTTTCAGGCAGTTTTCTTGGCCTTATTTTAATGTAGAAATATCTGGACATTTTATGAAATTAAGGCTTATGATCATAAATGTGCAGAAATGGCTGATTAGCATGAATCAGTTTGAATTTTATTTTGAATACCTTAGCAAAAATGAGACCACTAGGAGAGAGGAACTTAAAATACAATCACGATTTATTTCTTTGATTTTGAGTTCAATAGAGTAAATTGGGTAGAAGTATTGCAGAAAATAAGGATTACATTGGAAGGATAGGGAACTTATCCACAACATGTATTTCTCTCAGACTGCTCAGGTGTGAGTGGTGGATGGAGATTAGAGATGTGCTTTGTTAGGAAGAGGTGTTAGGCAGGGGTATCCATTATTGCTTCTCAATATACAAATATGGTGGGAATGGTTAAAGAGGTATGAAAAGAACTGGAGATAGCAATAAAGGTTGGTGGACGATACATAATATCAGTGAATTTTGTGGGTGATCAAGCTTTAGTCATCCAGTTAACCAAGAGATTTGCAAGCATTGCCGAGTGCATTGGAAAGTCAGTGAAATAGTTATGGGATGAGAATAATTGTAAACAAACAAAAGTAAACAGTTTTCATGACGGAGGAAAGAGCTAAGTAAAATATTAGAATAAGAGATCATAAACTAGAGCAGGTGGAGCAGTTTACATATCTCGGAAGTGTTTTGAACCAAAATGGTCAAAGAAGTCTGGATATAACAAGAACAATTGCATTAGACACGGAAGCTTTCATAAGGAGGAAGGAATTGATGACAGAGATCTTGAGTGAGGATGTTAAGAAAAGGCTCATTAACACTGATACAGAGTTTGATTTTGCATGTGGTGGGAATATTGTCATTGATGCAAGATGATAGGCATAAATTGGAGACTTTTGAAATGTGAGGGTGGAAAGAGGTGAAATGACGGAGAAAGGTGGGGTGACGGAGAGGAAAACAAACGAGGAAGTGCTAGGCATGGTGGGGGAGGAGAGAGGATTGTTGGGAGAAATCAAACTGAGGCAGGTAGGATGGATACAAAGCATATTGATTGGCGATTGGATGTTGAAGGCTGACAGAAAAGAGAATGTTTGGCAAATGAGGAAGGGGTAGGAATACAATGGGGATGTTAGATGGAATCAAGGGAGGAAGGAAGCATTCAGAGCTGAAGAAGCACTTGTTGTACTGTTGGATATCAGTTTGTGTTTTGTTAGGATATGAAAAAAAATCATTCTATCGTTGTTCTGTTTATATCCATGCAAAACCTACCTTAAATAGCAGATCACCCATAATAATATATCATATTTGAGTTTATTTGTAATCAAAAGTGAAAAGTAAGGTGAAATAGTTACAGAAGTACTTTAAATGTTATATCATTTTTTGTGTTCTGTTAGGTATTATGTTCATGACATATCATGTGCAGTGAGGCTTGCAAAATTCAGTTTATATATTGCCTCCGCTAGTCTACTCGTGCATTAAGTATATCCTTACTTTGGGAAGGTGGCTAAAATCAACACAGAATACAAATTATATTTTTTAACTGTTTCTATTTCTATCAAGATAATTTCTCCTTAGAAAATATGGCTTCAAGATATTCTTTTTTATATCTTCAAGGTTATGTACTTAAGTTAAAATTGTATGTAATCTTTTAGGTTGTTTTCAACTAAGTAGTTGTCAACTAAGGTTGTTATCAACTAAGTAAGTATCAACTAAGTTATACTTTTTGTGGAAATGAATATTTCAAAATGCTTTGCAGCAACCAAAATTTAAAATTCACACATACTACCTTGATCAAAAAGTTCCCGGAATTTATTCAGAAAATTAAAAATACAAGTTTATTCATCTAAATCTATATTGTCCCCTTCAAAGTAATCCCCATCGACTGCAACACACTTATGCCAGCGCTTGATCCAATCCTCGAAACATTTTTTATATTCGGTTTTCGGTATGTCCATCAGTGCTTCCTGCGATTTTTCCATTACTTCCTCTCGGCTGCTAAAACGCGTTCCCCGTAATGGTTTTTTAACTCGATTGAACAGAAAGAAGTCACAGGGAGCCAAATCAGGTGAATTCGGTGGCTGTTGGATGGTATTTGTTGCATTTTTCGTCAAAAAATTACGAATAATGATAGCACTGTGCGATGGTCTCTACGCACTGTGCGACGATTTCTGGTCTCTTTCGGCGAATTGCTTCACGCAAACGTCTCATAACGCCCAAATAATACTCTTTGTTTACTATCTGGCCTTCTGGCAAAAATCCATGATGCACTACACCGTTGTAATCCATGAAAACCGTCAGCATTGCCTTCTTTTTTGACTGAAAACGACGTGGTTTTTTTGGTCTCGGCTCATTTGGTGAACGCCATTCACTTGCCTGATGTCTGGATTGCGTGTCGTACTCATAAACCCACGTCTCGTCTCCAGTAATGATCCTTTTGATGAATGTGGGATCGGATTCAGCCTGGCAAATCATGTCTTTTGCGACGTCAACACGGTCTCTTTTTTGCATGAAATTGAGGTCTTTTGGCACCAACTTTGCTGCTACACGACGGAAACCCAAATCATTAACCACAATGTCTTGGGCGGATCCATAGGCAATGTTCAAGTCCTCCGCTATTTCTCTGATGGTTAATTTGCGGTTATTGACCAACATTTCTTTTACTTTATCAATTTTTTCACCGACTTTCGATGTCGATGGTCTGCCACTGCGTTCATCATCTTCGATTGACTCACGACCACTTCTGAACTGCTCGTGCCACTGGTAAACGACCGTTTGTTTTAGAGAATCGTTGCCGAAACACTTTTCCAACATTTCCAACGTCCGTGCGCCACTAAATCCGTTTTTTACGCAAAATTTAATACAAGTTCGTTGTTGCAAATTTAAATCCATTTCTGCAATTGTAAAAAATCGCCAACACACACAGAGATAGATGTACTCTTGGCTACGTAACTTTTGCAAATGTCAAGTTATGGCACTAAGATTTAAAGGGAATATCAACAACAGATGTACCAATTTAACAAAAAAACAGAACTCAAATCGGAACGATGGGAGCGCCACACGGTGGTTATTCCGGGAACTTTTTGTTCAAGGTAGTATTAGTTATGGTTTTATGGTTTAAATACTAATGTTGGAAATGAGGATTTTTCTAACTGAATTTCTATAGGAAATGATAAAACATCAACAAGCAATAAAGTAAGGGGTAGGAATAGTATAGGCATGTTGGGTAGAATGAAGGGTGGAAGGAATCATAGGAATTTAAGAAGGGCTTGGTTTAATGTTGGATATCAAGTTCTGTACTATCAGATGAAGCTATGAAATGTAGCAATGATCAGTCTCTGTCCAGCTAAACCTACTGTAAACGGTAGGTTACTAATAATAATAAAAAGTATTGTCTACATCTACATAATACCCCGCAAGCCTGAGCGTGTGGCGGGGGGTGCTCGGTCACCACCCAAAAAAGGGAAAAAAGAAAAACCTCATTCAAAACCAACACATACATGCAAACCCAATTTCACAGTGGTGCATAATCCAGTCAATGATTCTCTCAAAAGTTCAAAACAAGTCATTTAGAGTAATACCCTTGACTAAGGTAAAAGACTCTTTACCGTCGCTTTGAGCCAACAGCTGCTAGAGGGGGTGGCAAAGGATCTTCTTCCTCTCGGGAAGGCACACTCCCTCTTCTGGCTGGCCTCGCAGCTGAGCATTACAGCCTTCGCCTCAGTTGTCTCTCCCTTTGGGCATCATTACAGGTAATGTTGTCTTTTGATTTGTCTTATTATTGACTATATTTTTGGGCATTTATTATTTATTTATGGAACACTCAGCACTTGCATACATGTAGAGAACTTCATGGTAAATTGTGTTCGGTGTAGCAGTTTAGGAGGAGACATAATTTTTGGGATAAAATGGTATCCTGTAAAATGACGAGTGCTGATAGCAATGCACTTGGACCATTTAGGATATAAGTGCATCCATAGATGGCTGAATATGATTTACAATTGTCATAATGCAATGCAGGTCAAACTGACCAGTACTTTCACCAGCTTTACCAGAAAACCAGTTATTAAGTTAAATCAAAGGTTCCTGGGTGAAAAGTCAGTAAGGAGATTGTCTCTGTGAACTACTAGTGCAGTAGTCACATTTTGAAGAGTGTTGCTGAGGGAAAGTTTTGACAAACCCAAGCTCTGAGGAAACTAATCAAAGTTCTAGCAACTAAGCACCCTCTAGAATAGTAGTGAAAAATACCCTGTGGGGTTGCCTGTGTCAAATCTTCCATTAATCTGGACATCCTCTGGTCCCACATTGTCTGGATTATGGTGGGTTCACTGTAAGTAGAAATGATTATAAATAATTTCCTATCATTGATGATAGCCAATTTTTACATGGATTGCACCAATCTGACCCTCCCCTTAATAATAATCAAGAGTATTTGACAAAATCAGAGTAAGAGGCCTTACACAAGGGCATGAAAGTAAGGTTTCCCTTGAACTCTATTAAGTTAAGTTGAAATTCTTTCATAAATTTTTTAAGTGTTGATCTTGATCAACTATTTGATGACTTTCATCCTGTAGTGACACGAAAAGGGGATCAGGATGGTGTGTTTGCTAATATGGTTTCATGCCCCAGATCGTGCTGCCTCCAGGCTGAAATTCTGGAGGTAGCAGGATCATTCTTTAGTGATATCCCGATCCCTACTTGGGAGTGTTTTGTGAAGAGCTCTTCAAGTGAAGTATGCAGTCTATCGGATGAAATGTTAAACTGTGAGCTCCTTGGCACCTTTCATAAAGAAGAGAGTTAATTCTGATGCCACCATGTTTCTCTCCTTTCCTCCACACCCTGAACATCATGCTCATACCAAATCACCCACGTATCCCTCTAATGAAGCAAATGACCTTAGCTGTCAGTCACATCCCCTAATAGCTAATATAGCTAATCATGTAAAAAGGTGAATTTAAATAATTTAATAGTATTGCATGCCTGCAATGGTGCTGCAGTCTGATTAGTCAGTGTCTTTTTTAATCTCTTGGCACTAAGAGTTTAAAAAAGTGTGATGAAGCTGTTTTCCTACACAGGCTCTTGGACGTGAAGGAATCCAGGCAAGGTTGAGACGTGCTTTTGAATCAAGTGAGCAGCTCTGGAAGAGATTATCAAAGTATCCTAACCTGAGACTTTTGGTGAGAAACCATGTCATGTAAAATTTTGCATATAATTCCATTCATAACTGTGATTGTGATTGAGTGTAGCTGACAAAATTTGATTAAATTAATAATGTTTTGATTATTCAATATTTAGAATCAGCAACCTGGTGGGGAGGCAGGTTCTTACTCTGTGTCAGATCTCATTACAAAACCTGTTAGCACTGCTGTAAGTTTTTACTTCTTATGCTGTTTTATATTTTCTAAGGAAGATCAGAGTTCCTAATCATGTATTTTGTTTTAATTTTCTCAGATAAGTATCAGATACACTGACATGATATTTTTTATGTACAGATTCTCTTTGAAGTAGTGGCTTGCACAGTGGTACTACAATATGTTCCTGAAGGATATAAGGATGATAACAAGAGAGTTCCTCCTTATTATGACAAATTAAATTCTTGGGTGAGTTTTTATTTGATATAAGTTTTAATATTCCTTCTTTTGGCTAAGTGCCCTTAATTCAAATAACTTTTTTGACTTATTGGTAGTTGATACCATATATCCATCACCGTGACATTTTTTCATGACAGGGTATTATAAAGAACTCTCAGGAGCGATATCTCTTGGGAGAACTTCTCTTCTAAAGTATCCTAAGACTGAAGCTGCTGGCAGGGTAAAAGCATAATGTTGGTAATTTGGACCTCATAATAGTTAAAAATGGATTTTGCCTTTCAGCTGGGTCAAATTCTGCAGAGGGATGCCCCTAATGTCCCAATTGAGATATGTGAGTTAGAAACCAGTGGAGTGGTTCTACGTTATTGTCCACTTGAACTTGGCAGTGTGAATACACCAAGTCATGAAGATATGCAGCAGTTCATTTCGTGCTTGGAACAGCAGCTGGTCAGTAAAATAAATGCAGTATTATATTTCCTCTGATTTCAACTGAGGAAATTTCATGTCTCATTTTCTTTCCTATGATCTTTAATTATGTGAAATTTTCAAAAACAAGAAAATGGCATGATATTTACCATTTAATGCAATAAGTACTTCCTTATTGTTCTTGTGAACTACATACACCAGTTGTATTCATTGTAAAACCCTCTACAAGCAAATAAATATTTGGACTTTCAGCAACCAAATTCCAATTAACTGATCAAGTTTTTTGAAATTTTAGTACAACTTGCATGAATGATGAAGATGACGCGGGTCCAACTGTGCATTGACTTTCTTTATGATGACATAAATCATGGCAATTGCCATCAATGTGTAATTATGAACTCTGTCACCTCCGTATAATATGTAGTGTGCGTGCAATGATCCTATTATTTATATGTCACACTACATGTTGCAGGAAATATTGACAGCTACAGTGACCCACAAGGAAACATTTGTGAGATTGGTAGAGGCATCACCCCGATTGCAAGCTGTTGAGATGCCTCAGTGGGCTGGCTTGGGAGGCGTGCGTTACATTCCAGAAGCATGTTTACCACCACCTACTCCGACCCTTCCTGCGGCCACAACGGCATCATCATCCCAATCCCCAAGCAAGAGTTCAACCCCTCCGAGTTCACCTTCCCCCATGCCGCTAACTGACCAGGCCAAAGAAGAGCTCAATCGACTACACACTCAACTCGTCGAAAGACTTCGTGGTACTGATGCTGCATTCTCAATTGGTATGTTCTCCCCTGTGATATTCAATGTTCAAGAGCCATCCAAGGGCTCCTTTTCATCCTCACATATTACTTAAAAGCAAATGTGTCTCTACCAGAGTTTCCCGTATCCATATTAATGGTATTATTATCAATAATCTACCACTGAATGGTTGAGGCCTTAACTTTGTAGAAATCCATGTTTAACTTAAGAAATTAAATATTATCTTTGCTTTCTACTAGTCCTGAGGATGTTACAGTGTAAACGAAACTAGTCGACAAATAAAGTTTTATTTCTGTAGAAAGCAAAGATAATATTTAATTTCTTAAATAATCTACCAGTTAAGGTAGGTTTTTGATGAGCACAAGCTGGAAAACAGGATTATGAGCACAGTGGAAACCTTTTTACGATGACATTGTAATGTAAAGACTCAGGGGGAGAATGTTGTATATAGACTCCAGAGGACAATGTAGCATGTTTTTCTAATTTTATGTGATGCGCAAAACCTTTTGCGCAGTTAAAATTTGCCAGATGAGAAAAAGACTGTTGGCTTTTGGTGAAAAATGCTTTCAAAATAACAAAAGTTAAGTATCCAATAATAACGCTTGAAAATGCACAATAGGGTGTCTTGTTATGGTGGTCCAGGTAGCTATTTTTCATTATATTGTTTCAGTTTTGGTAAATTATAATACCAATCATTAATTTTTAAAATATAATATTTTGCCTCGGTAGATGAGACATAGGATTGCAGCTGAGGAACACCACAGTATATTTGCATTCAAGCCTAGAAATAGTTGTACATTAAGTTATATATTAGGACTGCTCTGTTCCACCTCATTTTCCTTATATACATCTCCATCTTTGCTACAATCATACTGCTTCGTTTAGGCTGTTTATGATATGCACTCAACAATATTAATATCTATATAATTACAATTATATTTATATATTTCAAGGATAAGATGCGCACAAAAGTTGGCACAAAATAATCCTCAGTTATATGAAAATGCTTATTTTTCCCAGAGATATTATCCACCAGAAAATACCTGCGCATTTAATATGCGGCAATGACTTAGTGGGGAAAAAATACAATAGTACATTTTGCATTAATAAGTAGATATTTCAGCTGAAAGAGTGACTCTTTTAGTAGTTATGTGCTTTCAAATGATTTATATAAATACATTTGTTGATTTGTTGAAATTCTATGCAGAATATATTCAATAAGTTGTCTGGTTAACAAATTACTGTGTTTTCACATATAAGGTTCAGATGTCATGTAATATCCATTCCAAACTATGTCACTTGAAGTCACAGAAAAATTTGATCATCCATTTCCATGAATTGCAGCACATGTAGAAAGTTTTGGTTGGTCATTTTTATGTGGTTATTAATTTATTATAATGTCCTGTTGGTCAGGCATGTCAGACATAGAACACAGTCATAAAAATACACAGAAAATAGACTTAGAGAAATAAATCAAAGTTGACACTTAAATGAATAATAGCGGTCGAACCCATATGAAATATTGAAAAATACACCAAAACACTACACACACACTCTTGCATGTAAAACAGCTGACAATCACCAGTTAGCATTCATAAACTCATCTGCACTGTAATAGCACTTGATATTAATAGCAGCCTTTTAAGTTTAGTTTTAAACCTGTTTGCAGGGGATTTATTTTTTTTATTCAATAGCAATTTCCCTCCCATGGACTACAACCTTGTCGTGGTGGAAGGGCTTGTGCGTTCCGATGACCCCTAGAGCTGTGCTGGCGGGAGTAATAATGATTGCTCCTGGTAGGATGACCCGTGCCAGATAGGTCTAAGGTTAGGAGCCAGACGAAAGGTAGTCCACGCAGCGTCTGTTCCTCAGTGAGGCGGCTGCAAAGGCGTCTGACCCCAATTGTTGTGTGGCCATTAATTGATGGTGTCACGTTAAAAACACCATTGAGGAAGGCAACGGGAAACCACCTCAATTATCATTCCCAAGAATGTAATGATGGGCACTATAGAGAATATGAGTCCTGGCAACTGCGAGACTCAGCCCAAGTGGCCGTGTGTTGTGCCCGGCAGCGCGGGAGGCAAGGCTTTTGCCCTCGTCATCCCACGAAACCCTTGCGGCAGAGATATAACAGCAGCAGGACAGAAGACGCAGAAGAAGACGAAAGTAGTTAAAGTAGGAACATGGAACGTCAGGACAATATTGAGGACAGGCAAATTAGAAAATATTAAGCGAGAGATGGAAAGAGGTAATATAGATGTTTTAGGTCTATGCAAGGTGAGATGCAAGGATAGTGGGGATTACTGCAGTGATAATTATAGAATAATATACAGCGGCGGGGACGAGAGTCAAGGCGGGTTGCCGTAATATTAAATAAAGAGGTAGGAAGAAGCATAGTCAACATAGAGCAAGCAACTGATAGAATCTTACTCGGTGACTCAGAAAGATATCAGTTAGATTATGTTATGGTTAGGCACAGGTTTAGGAACAGTGTGATAAATTCGCACGTTTCCCGGGAACGGATGTGGATTCTGACCACAATTTAGTCGTTATGAAATGTAACTTCCATTTCAAAAGATAAAGCAAGGGCGGCAGGTTAGGAAATGGAATGTAGAAGCATTAAATGGATTAATGATAAAAGGAGTATCAGCAGGCTGTAGAGAAAATGATGGATCACGGTAAAGAACTGAGTACTATCGAAGAAAAATGGGGAGGTATCAAGCAAGGGATATCGGAAGCCGCAGACACTATAGGAACTGTTAACAGGAAAAGAACAACGAAACCATGGGTAACGGATGAGATGATTGCAAAGATGGATGAGAGAAGAAGATGGAAAAATGTAAACACAGAGTTAGGCAAAATGAAGTACAAGAAGTTAAAAAATAAATTGAGAAGGGCCACAAATAAAGCAAAAGAAGAATGGTGGAAAACGCAATGCAAGGGTATGAAAAGTTTACAGAGGAAGGGTGAAATTGGTGCGCTATACAGCAGGGTTAAGTTATTATCAGGAAGTAAGAAAGCAAGATCTGTGCTAACAGTTAAAGATCAGTGGGGTAAGATAATAGTTGAACAAGAAAAAATCCAAGAGGGATGGAGGGAATATATAGAAACACTGTATGGTAGAAAACTTAGGCCGACAAGGTTAGACAAAGAAAAAGAACATGACGTAGAAGAATATCGCTTAGGTCCAGGCATACTTGACGATGAAATAGAAAAGGCATTAAAGGAGATGAAAGCAAATAAGGCCGTGGGGGTGGACAACATTCCTGTAGAACTGTTGAAATGTTTAGGAAAATGTGGGAAGAAGACTCTATATGGACTGCTTCGTAGTATCTATGAGGAAGGAATCTGGCCGGAATATTTTGTAATATCAGTGTTAGTTCCTATTCAGAAAAGGGTAAAGGCTGCATCATGTGAGAATTACAGAACAATAAGTTGGATATCCCACACAGTTAAAGTTATTCTCAGGATTGTTAACAAAAGGATAGTGAGTGAGGCAAATGATTACTTAGGGGATGATCAGTTTGGGTTTAGGAAGGGGGGAGGTACACGTGATGCCATTGCAGTAATGAGATCACTAATCGAGAGGAATATAGAATACAATCAGGACGTTTTTGCTTGTTTTGTAGATTTCGAAAAAGCGTTTGATAGAGTGAATTGGGAAAAATAATGCGTGTATTGCAGAAAATAGGAATGGATTGGAGGGTCAGGAGACTGATCCGTAACCTGTACATGTGTCAGACTGCTCAGGTGCGAGTGGGGAATGGAGAGTCCAGAAGGGCAATGCTAGGATGAGGTGTAAAGCAGGGTTGCCCGTTATCACTGGTGCTGTTCAATGTATATGTGGAGGGGAGGGTATTCGTAAAGTTGGTTAGGTTCGCTGATGACGAAGCTTTAGTTTGTCAGTCAGCCAAGGGGTTGCAAGCATTGCTGAATGAATCGGAAATTCGGTACGACAGATATGGGATGAAAATCAATATTAGGAAAACAAAGGTTTTGCAATTTTCCAGAAAGAAAAAGGCGAAGCTAAACATTAAAATAGGAGGGGAAAAATGGAGCAGGTAGAGCAGTTTACATATCTCGGAAGTGTGTTGAACCAATACGGTCAAAGTTGTAGGGACGTAAGTAGAAGAATTGTGCTAGGCAAGGAGGCTTTCTCAAGGAGGAAGGAGTTGATGACGGGGACATTGAGTAGGGATGTTAAGACAAGACTCGTAAAAACTCTGATATGGAGCGTAGCTATGTACGGCGCGGAAACGTGGTCGCTGAAGCAGGAGGATAGACGTAGATAGAATGGAGAAGGTGAAATGGACCGAAAGGAAAACAGATTAGGAAATACTGGAGATGGTGAGATGGTGGTGGAGGAGAGGGGTTTGTTAAGAGAAATCCAATGGAGGCAGGAAAGATGGATGAAAGGCGACAGTGCGGAATTGAGCAACAGTGGAATGTTGAAGAAGGTAATAGAGGGGAGAATGTTGCGCAAGCGAGGAATGGGTAGGAACAGGATAGGGATGTTGGACGGGATGAAGGGAGGAAAGAAGTACACAGAGATGAAGAGGGACGTGATGTAGATTAGGTTGCTGGATTGGGTTTCGTTTGGAGTTACGAAATGTTTATTTGATAGTTGTGTCCATCCAAAAAACTACCTTAACTGGTAGATTACCTAATAATAATAGCAATTTGTTGAAAACAAGTCATGGAGAGTGATGATGACCTTTCCTACATACATCTCATGAATGCTAATGGAATGCATATTAACTCTTTGTATTTTTATGTACTGTTTTAAACTGTTGTCAATGTGTCAATAAAATTATGATTAGTTAACATTAAAATGTTTTTTAATCATGCTCAGTGTCATCAATTCACATGCATACAGTAGTATACTATTCAGGCCTGCAACTTATGAACTATTTTATTATTCTTTAAGAAGGACACATCTCTCATTGTCATTTAGCTTATATGTATTAACCTCTGACGTCTGTGGTATCAGTTCACATAATGAAATTCGTGTTGGGAATCATTCTCATGTAAAGAATGGGTATTAATTTGGTAATGCACTTTGCTTTGGTAGATATTTTGTTTACCTTCAGCAGCAGATTTCTCGTCACAATTCTGCCGTGCTTCTCACACTACAAAAGTGACATCTAGAATATCACTTACTCTTTCTTGCAGGGGAAGGAGAAGATGGTCTGGCTTGTGTACGCTTTGGAATGGTTACAGCGGAGACTGATGTTGAGGAGCTCCTGGGGCTTGTGGTGTGTATGGGTCGTGAAGTCGAGGAATCTTCACGTTACTTGGAAACAATGGCTGAAATAGTAAAAAAAGGTAATTTTGGCATTAAAAATTGTCTCAGTTGCGACGATTATTCAGCCTTCTGGTGAAAAGAAAGGAATGTAGTAGATCAATGGATGGAGCTGCTGGACTTGTGATCGGAGGGTCCAGACTGACAGGTTTAAAATGTCATTTTTTCCTAGAACGATAAGAGACCAGAATGCTTGTAGTCGAAATCCCCAAGGAGTCAGTTCATTCCAATAAGTATTAACATACAGGTTAGGTACTGCACATGGACATATATATATATATATATATTTCTTACAGGTTCCCCCCCTTCCCCTACCTATTTCAATAAACACCAGCCCTCTCATCTCTTACCCTTTCCCCCTGGTGCTGCACCCCCTGCCACATACCTCTTTTGGTGGCTCGCAGGGTATTTATGTAGATGTAGAAATCTAATTTGTCTAAACTTTTGTCATAAAAATATAGCAAAATGTGTTAACCAATCACTCAATAAAAGAATATTTATTTAATTGTGAAGAGAAACTGCAGTAACTAGCTGTGTAAAAATATTTATAAACTAAATAATATCTAATGCACATGGGTTAAAATCCTTCCATAACACCATCACAAATGCTGTGAAGCACATATCACACAGTGCTGAAAGTGAAAGGAAAATCATACTCTTTCTTTGAAATTTTGCATTGACAAAAATATTCACAGGTTTGTAACCATTGTAATGCAACCATTTCAGAGAGTAAAAATCATTCGCCTTGACCGGGATTCGAACCCGGATCCCTCGATATCCGGCCAAGTGCTTTAACCACTTAAGCTACCGAGATGTCCTCTTACACTCTGAAATTTTGGGGGCTTTAAAGGAACAAGATGTTATGACGAAATACCGTACACTGCACAGGTATTCATAGTCGTGCGCGACGCGCCACAGTCCACGATGTTAATAAAGCCAATTTCAAACACTTAGGCTGTTCATACCTTAGACAAATTTCAAGAAACTGTAACAGTAACTTTAACGGAGTCACCCGCTATGTGTGCTAATGCAGGAACAAGCCCCCAAAATTTCAGAGTGTAAGAGGACATCTCGGTAGCTTAAGTGGTTAAAGCACTCGGCCGGATATCGAGGGATCCGGGTTCGAATTCCGGTCAAGGCGAATGATTTTTACTCTCTGAAATGGTTGCATTATAATGCACACATAGCGGGTGACTCCGTTAAAGTTACTGTTACAGTTTCTTGAAATTTGTCTAAGGTATGAACAGCCTAAGTGTTTGAAATTGGCTTTATTAACATCGCCGACTGTGGCGCGTCGCGCACGACTACGAATACCTGTGACATTGTATGTACGGTATTTTGTCATAACATCTTGTTCCTTTAAAGCCCCCAAAATTTCAGAGTGTAAGAGGACATCTCGGTAGCTTAAGTGGTTAAAGCACTCGGCCGGATATCGAGGGATCCGGGTTCGAATCCCGGTCAAGGCGAATGATTTTTACTCTCTGAAATTGTTGCATTATAATGCACACATAGCGGGTGACTCCGTTAAAGTTACTGTTACAGTTTCTTGAAATTTGTAACCATTGTTTCCAAGATTACTGAGGTCATCAATCATTATTTAAAAATTTTCTCAAAGCATTCCTGTGCCATGCCATAATTTTCTATCATAATTTGTGTCTGCATTTTCACAGGGGAAATGTGAAAATCATTGTCTCACCCTCATACTTTTCTATCTCATAGAACTTCCCCTTCCTCCCGTCGGAATGTGATTATGTGCTTATTTTGTGCACAGAAGATTGGGTCACTTATTTTGTATGCACTTGATCATTAATTTGCAGAATTAATTATACATTTCACACAGTAAATGTTTTTCATTTTTATTTTTCTGTTATTCTTCTGCATTCGCTGAGCTGGGGCAAGTGACTTTTTTGAAAATTAATGAAACGTTTTTGAAAATTAAATTGAGTTCTAGCTATGGAAATGTGTGCATATTCCATCATGTAATGAAAGGGATAGAGGAAGACCCAGTAGAGCACTCCTCACCCATTCCCCCTCAGCAGCCAGAAGGATAACACCCAAGTTGAGGTCTTAAAACATTCCAAACTTGGTAAATTTATTCGTAGTCATATTTGTGGCTATTACACTTGTTGAATATGATGAATAATTTAAAAGGGCATGTGCCATGAATGTTTATTGAGGATGAAATTTGCATGGAGTTCTTCAGTAAATATCTTGGTGAGCAATGAACTTGTAGCGATTAATCTTCATTTGGATAAAATAAAATATTCATGGCAAACTAAATCATAAATCAAAGCCTCGTATAAATATCGAATAAGGATGAAAATATCAATGGATTAAAAATGTGTTAATTCCCATGCTCGTAATTTTGCATATTGCCGGTAAATAACTGAAAATCTGTTTTGAACGACTTGTACTAAAGTGCCAAATTGATGTAAATACCAAACGTTTTTTTAATAGTGTGGAAATCAATTATGGAAAAGGTTTATATGTATTATTTACCCTATAAAATACTATTATTGACTAGGTACTGCCAAAAGTCATGGTTTCTAAAATTTTGTGTGTTTAAGTACTATTTTGTTCATTTTGGTACTCATTATGGCTGCCCCTGAGCCTAGGAAAGGGCCGATTCACCATTTGCCATTCCAGTTGTTGATTGGTATGTGGTATGCAGTATGACCTAGACCATTGTCTGGCCAGACATCTTTCCTTGTGCTGCTTGTGGTTTCCCAGGAAGATATGTTGCCTAAAAAATCCCATAGCTTTGGTGGTGGCTTCACCCAGTGATGTCTTCGGACACTCCGGCCAATGGCCGAGTGCTCTACCAACTGGACTACCATGTCCCCCCTTACTGCATAGGGATACACTGTAATACTTTGGTATAATGATGAACAAACTTCCCAATGCATAACTAAGCATTTCGCTTAGTAACTAATACAAGCCATCCTCATAGTTTGCTTCATTAATTTGGCTGAGCAATGTCATAATTCAAACATCAATGAATTTCCATTTTTACTATCAGAGATTATATATTCAAATATGGTCATTTATTGATCTTCTTCAGGAATTGAAGCAGTTGTCCTAGATCTCCAAAGGGAAAATGAAGAAAGACTATGGCAAGAGGGAATTCTTCGTCAAGTGCCTCTTGTTGGCTCATTAGTGAATTGGTGGTCTCCAAGAGGAAGAGAAGGCGGCATAAAAGGAAGGAGTCTAAATTTGACTGCAGGTAATGATAGCTGGAATTTGATTGTTCAATTTTGCATGCAGAAACAAAATCTAATTTGTAATGAATGAAAATGACTTCCTGTCTCTTTATTTGGGGATGCATCAACATTTTTACAAATACAAAAAATTACTTGCATTCAATAAAAATTAATTGAATTTCAAGAAACTGCGGGAGATGCCGCAATGGTAACTTTTAACGGAGTCATCCGCTAACATGCCTTTCAATGCAACAATTTCAGAGTGTAAAAATCATTCACCTTGACCAAGTTTTAGTAATCTGTGGAAAACTTTCTAAAGATTTCAGATATCATAAAATGCCATAATTCCTGATTTTTTTCATCAGTTTTCAGGGGCAGTTCATTCTTTATCACAGATGGGTGGCCACTTTGGTCATCATCATGGACATTTATGTTCACTCTCAAATAAATGGTAACACTGATCCACAACTCTCGTCACTCATCACATTTGGTCCATACAGAGCGCAATATTTCCCAATAAATATCAGTAGCTTCGAAGTTTTTTATTAGTGAAAACCTTATCACTGAAAGAACTTCACATTTGGCAGGAATTTCAATTGTGATGTTCATTTTGACTAGCCATTGTAAACAAACAGCAAGTGATGAGACCTTCCAGCCACTGCAGTTTGAGGCCTACTGACCTACTGTGTGCATCAATGCAGTGACCATTCAGCTCCCTCCACTAATTCACACACTACGCAAAAACGGATGTTTCTTTTGCGAGAGCCCTTGTATATGGAATGCTGCTGGAGGGGATAGTAAAGGATATTGTTTTGGAGATTGGAAATCGTACCGGGATCCCGGCCAAGGCGAATGATTTTTACGCTCTGAAATTGTTGCAATGAAAAAAATTAATTGACCAATTGATGGCAGATCTAAAAAGAGCACATTCATAATGATCATCATGAAGCCAAATTTAATGGAATTTAATTATTATGAAGTAGTGGTAGCTCTTCCATAATATTCCAAATTCTGGGCCCTATTTCAACAGTCTCCTGCTGCTAATTTTTTGTTTTAGTTGTTGGCTAGGCATTGAAGCATGTGTTACACACTTCAATGTCTAGGAAATGCTTCAAACCACGCACATGCTAACACATGGTTGAACACGTGCTTCATTGAATATCCCCAGTGATGCAGTGGTCTTTTTAAGCTGTTTGTCTCTTCCACCTTCCTTTTCATCTCTGCCATGATTGAAAGTGTCTGATAATGTAATGGTCATCGTTGAATGAGCATAATTCCTTGATGTTTTCATTTTTTTTTTATGTAGCAAAACAGAAACACTTCATAAGTAGCCCCTTTTTGACCAAAAGATGGCAACTGTAGTTCATTATTGGCAGCCATCTAGTTAACTCAAGATTAAGATGAGAGTGCATGTCAGACTGTGCAATGCAATGGAATGACATGATAGAATTCTTTGCCAATTTTGCTATTAATTGCTTAATTGGCCTGTGGAGAGGCTTAATTGGCATCTAGGAACTGAGTAGTTTTACTTAAATACATATATTTTCACTATCTCATTTGTTTTGTGGTCAAATCTCTTCTCGCATGACCGCGTGGGACTGTTGTCTAATGAACATAGTGCTTGGTACAATATCGCCTACTCTTTTTTGTTGTTTTCAAGCTTCCAATTCCATCCCTCGTCTCTCTCTCTGTGGGGGGGGGGGGTGCCTCATGCCATCCACTGCCTACAGCAGTGTGTTACATTTCCTACTTTAGGGGCAGAGACCATTATTTGTATATCTATGAAAAAGTAGAATTTCCCCTTCCTAGTTTTCAATTCTGCATGACCTGTGTTGTCATGGTGGGGGCCTGTCATATAAATGGTTGTGGTTCACTTTTATTTTTTTTCTCCATAACAAATGCCTAGTTTGTTTGATGAATTGACCCTTGTCGTGAATTAAGCCTTGTGCTCAGCATGTATAAAAAATTTGCATGTTATTTGACAGTTTTTTACTGAATATTTTTCCTTCCTCTCCCATATCCGCCCTTCTCGCTTACCCTTTCCACCTGCTGATTGCGACCCCTGCCCCACACTGTTTTGGTTAATCACAGTATTAATGTCGATGTCGATTCCAAGTGTGGCACTTACAGACTTCTTGCCAAGGCCAGATTTCTCGATTTCTCCTTTCCCAAAATTCCTGCTCCAATTAGATGTGAAATCTCTCACTTATTTTTGAGGATACCAGTGCAGAAATATGTAAAATCAAGGTGTAGGTGTAATTGAGGTTGGGGCAAAATTATTTAGTTGTCATTTTATTATATTACTTTTATTTTATAAATGGAATACCTTGCATGATTATAACAAAACAAATAATTTGAATAATTTGTTTATACAATCAAGAGCATAAAATGTAAATGAAAAAGGCCAAACTGAACATTTTGAAGCATGACTTCTGACACAGGAAATTTTATTTGATACCACAAGTTTTCCTACATTTGCAGGTATGCATGCACTTCCAATAAAGGATTTCCAGATTCTGCTTGTTTTTCAATATATTTACTACTTTCAACCTTTGTACAATGTCCATCACTATTAAATTGAACTAATATGCATCAAAGGCCAGTCAATAGCTGTGGTGTCATAATAAGTTATGTAAATTTAAGAATTGTGTAAATTAGGTATCTTTAAATTCAGGGTTTCAATGCACTGAGTTTCCTGTGCAGTGTATTAGTCATGTAGGTGAGAACTCTTGTCATTCTGTTGATACACTTCCTTTGATTGTCATCTGAAAAATGTCTCTCTTTGAAACTGTGTCGTCATTTAATGCATATGGTGCTTTGCGTTGCAGGGGTAGTGGAAAGCACAGAGAACATTTACCGTTACCACATGCAGATGCAGGGAGCTTCGCCCCCAGGCACAAGGGGTCCACCACAGCCATTGGTCCAAACACCCGTCGTCCCAAATCCTCCCATTGGGCACTCCAGATCGTCCTCACAAACTTCTCAGCAGTCTCAGGGAACCAGTATTGTTGGATCAAGCCAACCCAATTCAAGGACTCCTGTAACAGCTGTTTCTAATTCTACCAGTACTTCGTCTCCACCCCCTGCCTCCTAGTGGAAAAACGTTTTGTCATGCTATGTCCTTTTTATTATTTATCACTTCAGTCCCCAGAAAGAATGCCTATCCCATTTTTATCACTTAAAACTTCAGATGATTTTTTTTTGTTTCATCTACGTGCAATCGTGGTCTTTTTGGGCCTGAATTTAGAGCACCGTAGGTTAAAAGGGAGGAAGAGGAAAAATTGCTTTGTTTAAGAGGCATTGTAAATATCACTAGAAAGGGTTGAGTTACAATAACCCAGAGTTTTAATATATATATATATATATATATATATATATATAAATAAAAATATATATTTGCTCCATTAATCTTGAAGAGATCAGATTTCAATTTTTCATGCAATACTTAGGGTGCCATAATTTGCGAAAGGGGAGTGAAAAGGGAAATGTTGACATCTCTAAGAGCAGTAAATTTTTATTGAAGTTGGTGGATGTGGTGAAGATTCATCCCTACCTCCCTACTCTGTGATTTGTTGTTGGTGTTGTTTAAGGCAGAGGAATGCTAATTTCCTCTTCAGGAAAGGGAGGACTTTCAGCTCAGAAGATTTTATAGCAGCTTTTCATTTCCTATTAAAAACCACAAGCATGGCTAGAAAATTGCATTCTGTCAGGCTGAGTTATAGCACAATTAATGCTCCATTTCTTATTTGCCAACAGGTGAAGATATTTCCAGGTTCATTGTAGCTGGTGCTAAAATAATATCTCCAGAGTGAAGAGGAGCATTGTAAAATATTTTGTAGTTATAAAAATGTTGCATTTTTTAGCCTGGTCTTTAATTTAACTAATGATTGATTGTGATCTTTACAAGAGACTTTTTAGAACTCTGTGAAAGTGCAACTCTAGGTAGCACAGGTGCACAATTTAAAGGTGGAATTGAGAATTAGTTCTAAGTCTCAGATTCCTGCAAATACCAAAGATGCCTCCAGTCATTGTATCTGTAAGAAAAGTATAAAAATCCTTAATTACATCTGTATTTTTATTAACTTTCTTTCCTCTTATTCTCATGCTCTGTTATAGGTGTCAATCAATAATTTTCCGAGTGCCAAGCTTAAGGCTACCAATGTATCCATTGGGTTGCAGATTGTTGGTAAAAAGCTACGTACTTCTTAAGATTAGCTGCAAAATGAACATTCAGTGGGAATGACCAAATTATGAAATTCCCTGATTTTTTGAGTTTTCATCAAAAGGTCTCTTATTTCAAAAGACTGAGGGCAATGGTGCAAAGTTCATGGTGGATACAGTGGTGAGTGTTGCTCTCTCAAGACATCAAATTGCTATGGAAAATTATTTGCCTAAAAAATATGGGAGTACTCTGGGTATTATTAAGGACATATAATAGTTTATGGTTATCATAGTCGTCCTCTTAGAAATGTTAAAATTGAGATCACTAGGGTGGCCCAAATTGTCTTGGTTTTTAATATTGTTCCAAATGTAATTGGTCTGTTAAGTTCCATTTTTTCCATACTAATGCAAGTATCATGTGTCTATTGAATTTTGGAGAAGATTAGAAAGTTGCAACTGCTGCAGGGTAACTGCTTAACCATTGTGTAAAGAAGTGAAAATGTTTTATCTTGAATATTCAATTAATTATTGTGAACATTCTTCCCATTTTTTTCACCATTTCTCTTTATTTAGAAGATGGAATAGAAATTATCTGTCGTGTAAAGTAAACAGCCCAAATGAGATACTTCTGCCGTAAGGTTTTTAGCCACACATTGTGCCATTACCATATACACCCTTTTTCTTTTGAGTTACTGGGATTAGAAAGAAACATAAAAATGGTAAAAATGTTTGAGAGATAGTTCAGGCCAATACTTTGTAGAATTCCATGATAATGATAAAGAAAGCAACAAATAAGACTGCATTTCCACATAATCCTGTGGAAACTTAGTCTTATCACAAGTTTGTGGTCTGTGAGCATTGAATACGGATGGATGGAAATTAATTTAGATTTTGATCAAATCTCTTTGATATCCTTAGTCTTCAAATTTCTTCTCTCCAAAATATTTCTGGATATTCTCCGTTACTGGTGGTTTTTGAAAAGTCTTAGTCGATAGTGGTCTCAAGCAATATTATGTCTGTAAAAATGTGTTAATTTTGAAGGAGAATAACTATTGTCAACACAGAAGTTATATGTTTTCATACTCCTTCAGCATAAAATTATATCACCTAAGATCGCAGCCGATCTGATGCCAATCAATGTTGGCATCTTGAAGTTCCTCATCAAGATAAGCACAAAAATGTAGTTGCCTAACTTTTCAGTTGTGTTTCCATACAATAAAGTTTTAGAAAGCTGTGGAAAACTTTCTAAAGATTTCAGATATCATAAAATGCCATAATTCCTGATTTTTTTCATCAGTTTTCAGGGGCAGTTCATTCTTTATCACAGATGGGTGGCCACTTTGGTCATCATCATGGACATTTATGTTCACTCTCAAATAAATGGTGACACTGATCCACAACTCTCGTCACTCATCACATTTGGTCCATACAGAGCGCAATATTTCCCAATAAATATCAGTAGCTTCGAAGTTTTTTATTAGTGAAAACCTTATCACTGAAAGAACTTCACATTTGGCAGGAATTTCAATTGTGATGTTCATTTTGACTAGCCATTGTAAACAAACAGCAAGTGATGAGACCTTCCAGCCACTGCAGTTTGAGGCCTACTGACCTACTGTGTGCATCAATGTGTGACCATTCAGCTCCCTCCACTAATTCTCACACTACGCAAAAATGGATGTTTCTTTTGCGAGAGCCCTTGTATATGGAATGCTGCCGGAGGGGATAGTAAAGGATATTGTTTTGGAGATTGGAAATCGTGTCTTGATAATGGGTCATCAGGCATCCTCACTTCCTGAAATAATTAAAAGAAGTAATCCTTGGGGAATAGCATCTAACAATATAGTGGTCTCTGCTGTGCACTATGCAGTATTTCGTTAGAGGGGAGGGCATGGAAAAAGGCACTCAAATGGGAGGTTTAATATCAATAAGAGGAGTGTGTTTTGTATGTGCTAGATTTGGAAACTATGAAGGCAAATGAGCTGAATCTATCTGTCCCACTAGGTCTCATGGCATTATGCATTACCAGATCAATTACTTCAGTGAAAACATTAGAATGACCACTACACTGATTGTTTTCCATGGAAGGAAAATGTAAAATAATGCAGAAATAGTTGTTTAATATTTTTTATTTCGATGATTTTATTTTGATGGACCAACATGTAAGTTGTCCATGTGCCAAAATATTTATCATGTCTTATATGCTGTTTTTAGAATTCATGATGCTACAAAACACAACATTTTCTTTGATAGGCAAGTGATTAGAGTGTTGGAGACAAATAATTCATTGTTACCCAAGATTAAAATTACATTTGAAATCCAATTGTTAAACCAAAATATAAGGTTCTAAAAACATTCTTCGCAGGTAGCGCAGAAGTGCTAACTAATATTTTTAGCTCTCCATAAATGATTTGAATCAGGGAAATTTGGGTAAAATCATAATTTGAGACATAGGTAAAGTAGATAAAAGTCTACTCTCATTTAATTCTGGGTACCCACCCAAAGTTCTTGTCTTTAAAATCTTAAATAGAATAAAAATACTGACATGTCTGTTTTCACATACTCATCACTAGAGCCTTAGTTTTAAGTTAAATTATGGGCTTGACAAGACTGGGAAACCACCTGGCTGTATAAACAAAAGAAGCATCCTCCCTCTGACTGGTCATGTGTTTGTTAAACTGCACTAATCCAACTCTCATCACTTCTCCTCCAGCCAAAGGTTTCCCGCTCCACATCATAGAGAACAACTTTGAAAAATTAAAAAATTATGCAACACC
This sequence comes from Hetaerina titia, assembly GCA_037158775.1. Classification (NCBI taxonomy): domain Eukaryota; kingdom Metazoa; phylum Arthropoda; class Insecta; order Odonata; family Calopterygidae; genus Hetaerina; species Hetaerina titia. The sequence goes on from CM073769.1 coordinate 141,692,732, forward strand.
CTTAAATAGTTATTTGTTACAAAAATTTTAAATATGCGTTTTGATTATGTTACGAGCTCTTTTAAATTTTTGAAAGAGTGTTTTGTTGGGTTCCAAAACACCACACAAAGACAGGTGGATGTTTCTCATTCTTATGTTAGCATTAGGAACAGGATGACAAATATATCAGTTTCCAAATCTTATTCTGCAGACTTAATGGTGATTGTTTGTTGGGTAAAAATTAAAATTATCCCTGAGTTCATAGAGCAAGGCTTTAGAGGTCTGCATGGGGAACTTCCATTATTGTTGTCTCCATTAACTCTGGATGTATAGTATTTTCATAGTTCACTCTTGAATTTGTCCATTGCAATTGAATATAATTATTTCTTCAAAATATCTCTAAAGGTAGATTTTCTTTCTATTGTAATTTTATGTATTAAATCTATTTTAGGAATTTTCATGTAGGTCAACAGTATGGACAATGGCAGTTGACATGCAAGGGCATTAAAGAGACGCATGGACAGTTTTTAGAAAATCAATGAACTTAGCCTGGATAATATGTTAGCAGCACGACCTTGTTTTATCAATTGTACAACACATTCCTCAGCTAATTGATGGTGTACAGTGCAATTAACTACTGAAGAAGTTTAATCATACGAGTATAGATAATCTTATGGAAATGTATTCTAGCTCCTAAAATGTTATTAATGCTTTAGAATAAAACTCTTAATAATCTTTTTAACTTACATAGTCACTGTTAATATGATAAGGTCCATCTCTGATGAAAGTATTAGTTTTACTGACATTCTATAAGTGAATTAACTGTACAAATTTTTGGTGAAGTAGGAAACACTACATTTGGTATTCTTCTTCAGACACACATACACATTCTCCTGCTTATATGGTTGTTTTCCCCGCAATCCCTAATTTTACATAAATATTCCCTATTCTAATTTATAGAAGGAAGCAATACATTTGTAATGAATTGAACTCTGTAAAAAATACCGTAATAAACCGGAGTTATTTCAATAGGTGGCAGAGTTCAATAGGAGGCAGTAGTAGAGTTCCCCTAACACTAACCCCAATGGTTCGTGGGGCAGGTGGGCCAGTTCCCATAGAATCTAAAATGTCCCACTTCAGGCTTCTTTTTTATGTAGAAGTTTTGAAACTCCAATGAAAAAGGAGCCATCCTACTATTCCAGACACTTTCCTTTCATGTGAATAAGTTGGCTGTTCATTTAGAATGATCTTAGGCTAATAAGATGACAGTAAATAGGCTGTGGCCAACAGACTGTCTCCATGAATTCTATGTGGATTGATTGTTCGTAATGCGAAGAGCACACATAATCATTTTTGGGTACTAATTCGAAAGTATGTACATTGAGGCATATGGGCATCAGTTGATGTAATCAGTTTTGAAATGAGTTGTCATTCCATAACCTTGAAGTATGAAAATTCTTTCGAAGCTTACCAGGAGAAATAAATGTTATTTTCTTAATTATTTTAATAATATTTATTAATTATTAATACCTATATTAACAGCACTACATTTTGATTCATAAGCATTAAACTTTAGTACACATGAGTAATAGCCCTACCATTTAGGGATTGAATTGGACGAAAATTAAACAGTATCCTTTCTCCATCACCCCTTCGCAGTCCCCGAAGTGTCTCTAACTATAGAGAATAAAATTCAGCATTAGAAATCAATGCCATTCACCAATAGCAAGCAATCTTTTATCAAGAACACTAAGTACCAATTCTCTCATGTGAAAATAGAATTTTAATAAGTAGCTATTAAATATTTTTAAATTGATTAATGGAAAATGGAAGTTATTGACTTGTAAATAATTTGTCTGAGCATAAAAGAAGTAAAACCAGATATTAAAATCCATCATGTCAATGGGAATAAAACTGGCCAAATTCTTGTGGTAGTAATTCCAAGGGCTGCATGATGGTTTGGTCTGTGCAGGAAGTTACAACTCCAGTGACCTCTGTTTCCATTTATCAATTGAGTTAGGTATGTAGTAATAACTAAAGCATAGAAGGTCTCCCATTTATGACCACTCAGAAAACTACAGTTGGAGACCCCTTGTGATGAATGATGGGCAAATATGACTTCATGTAAAATGTACATACATTTATGTATGCTAAACTTTTTTTTTACATTCTGAGAAAAATTTATAGTGAAAACTATTGTGATTAATAATCAAAGAAGAATTAGAAAGAATGAACAACAGGCCATAGAAAAGTCCAATCTATTGTTACATTTTATGAGATATCTCACATTTTTGCACATTCAAGGTAATAATGGCTAAAGTTGCATTACCTGCTCATGTGAAATAAAGTGCGGTTCAAGGTTTACAATCCACCTGACAATTTCACTGCAGGGAGGTGTGGTTAATGACCCAAGATATGTAGCATAATTGCCTGTGAAAGGATGCACAAGTTTGTCAAATGTAAATGGCTCTATAGGTACTCCGGGTGATTTGGGCTTTGTGATATCTTTGTAAGCCACAAGGAGCTTCTGCAGTGCTTGATTTATGTGACGATGAACCTGGAAAAGAAACAATCATATGTTATGCTCTCTCTCTCATATCCTGTTTTCACATGTGCTATAGAAGGAGTTTTGATCTGCAATTTTGGAAAAAAAATATCAAATGCCCCTTCAAAATTATGTTACTTGAGACTGCTAATAATCATAGCTACTTACTCTATCTCTTATACATTAAAATGCCTCTCAATTGTGCGGTCATTTTCAAATTTTATTTAAACATTAATGCAAGGAAAATATTCATAAGGGAAACCTTGATATTGCCCAAGATTTGTATTTTTTAATATAATGGGCTTTATTTTGTATTTTTTTTCAGGTAATGTACCGGTTAAGGTAGGTTTTTGGATGGACACAAATATCAAACACATTTTGTAACTCCAAAAAAAACCCAATTTAGCAACCTAATCTATATCAGGTCCCTCTTCATCTTTGTGTACTTCTTTCCTCCCTTCATCCCCTCCAACATCCCTATCCTGTTCCTGCCCTTACCTCGCTTGCCCAACATTCTCCCCTCTATTACCTTCTTCAACATTCCAGTGCCGCTCAATACGCGTTTCATCCATTTTTCCTGTCTCCATAGGATTTCTCTCAACAAACCCCTCTCCTCACCCACCATCTCCAGTACTTCCTCATTTGTTTTCCTTTCGGTCCATTTCACCTTCTCCATTCTTCTCCACACCCACATTTCAAAAGCCTCCAATCTACGTCTATCCTCCTGCTTCAGCGACCACGTTTCCACACCGTACATAGCTATGCTCCATATCAAAGTTTAACGAGTCTTTTCATGTCATCCTTACTCAATGTCCTCGTCGCCAACTCCCTCCTCCTTGAGAAAGCCTCTTTGCCTAGTGCAATTCTTCTCCTTATGTCCCTACTACTTTGACCGTGCTGGTCCAAATGTTATATGTAAACTGTTCTACCTGCTCTATGTTTTCCCCGTCTATTTTAATATTTAGCTTAGCCATTTTCTTTCTGGAAAATCGCATAACCTATGTTTTATTAATATTGATTCTCATCCCAAATTTGTTGCACTGAACCTCCAATTCACTCAGCAATGCTTGCAACCCCTTGGCTGACTGAGCAACTAATGCTTGGTCATCAGCAAACTTAACCGATTTTACGAATTCCCCTCCGACTTTCATTCCTACCTCCAGTTCTTCCCATGCCTCTTTAATCATTTCCTCTACATATACGTTGAACAGTACCGGTGACAATGGGCAACCCTGCCTTACCCCTCTTCCTAACACTGCCCATCTGGACTCTCCGTTCCCCACTCGCACCTGAGCAGTCTGAGACATGTGCAGGTTGCGGATTAGTCTCCTGTCCCTCCAATGCATTCCTATTTTCTGCAATACACGCATTCATTTTTGCCAATTCACTCTATCAAACGCTTTTTCAAAATCTACGAAACAGGCAAATATGTCCTGATTGTATTCTATATTCCTCTCCATTAGTGATCTCATCACTGCAATGGCATCACGCGTACCTCTTCCTTTCCTAAACCCAAACTGATCATCCCCTAAGTAATCATTTGCCTTACTCTCTATTCTTTTGTTGATGATCCTGAGAACAACTTTAGCTGCGTGGGATATTGAACAATAAGTTAAGGAAGCTGATCAGTCGTATTTAAAGTTGTGTTGAGAATGTTCATACTGTTTTTTAATTTAAAATAAACCCATGATGGAGACCTCAATCAACTTAAAAAATATATATTTGATGGAAAAAATAACTGCGATCCTTAAGTCTTGGTGATAATAAATTAAAAATATGTTTAGAAATAAGTAGCACACACTCAAATTTCAAAGGTTAAGACCATTTCCCATTGCTTCTCTGAGGAGGTGAAGTCATAGGGCAGAAAATAATCAAACACCAACCTTGAACAAATAGCTGATGACAACAAGGCCATCCTTCTTTGTCGTGGCTTCCATAAATGTACCATATGATGTTTTGTAGTTGACTACATGCATCTCCAGCGGGTATCTAAGGGAAATCAGGATCGTTGCAAGAGGCGGTAAATTATTTTTATTTATATTGTGTTCTTAGCCAAACATTTTTTGGATTATCTACTCAAAGTCATGCATTGATGTGCATATGAACTGGATTAGGTTAGAAATTGCTATTTTCATTTTTAGGTCTACCCACCGTTGTCCCTCAATCAAGTGCTCACTTCCTTCGCGGTCATTGGCTCCCCAGTGGAAATGGACTTCGGCCACTGAATATTCTTCGGGCAAAACAAATCCTTCAATACTGGGCCTCCTCCCAGTACTCCAGTTCCCAGTCAATCTCACTAAAACAGTCAAATAAATGTGTGTATTACAGAGCATGATTGAGCACTTATTCATTATAAATATAGCAAAGCTATTTTGCCCTATTGATTTAGACACATGTAATTAGTGACATTAGAATAAGCTAGAATAGTTAATTAAACAGTCACAGTTGAACAAACTTGTACATACCAAAGAGTGGCATATTGGCATTTAACTACTGAGAAAAATGATAATGCAGAAAGTTGTACATGAACCAAGATGTTCTCTGTTTTATCGTTGAATTGATTTGGGAATGCATACTTAATATAAGAGATGTAGATATGTCGGTCCTGTCAGACGAAGTTTTTCCCTAGAGCTTTTGCCTAATACATGTTAATTTTGAATAAATGGTTTAGCCATAACATGTATAATAAAAAAGATTAGCCATTTTGAAAATACCGTATTTTCCCATTAATAACGCACACCCAGAACTTTATAATTATCATGAATCTTTAGAGATACCGTGCGCCCAGAGCTTCATAGTTATCTTGAACGTGTATAGATATCGCGCATATGTGTATATATATATATTTATATATACATATATATACCGCGGGCAATGCACTCTGGGCACCTGCAGCTTCACCCAAGCTATGTAATTTTTCTGGTACCAGATCTTCCTGGGAAACCATAGCCGGCACAGGGAAAGAAATTGCCCCCCCCTAATATACACACGCCGTTGGGCTTAGTACTGAGTGAACATATATGTATATATATTTATAGATATATAGATATACATTCAAACACGAAATCCCGCCATACGGCGAACAAATATTCATTCACATAGAAATAGAGATAAGGAAATGGGAAAGAAACACACATTAAGGACGAACACAAGAGAGGTGGGGAAGGCGGATTTGAGCAGTACATTTGAGCATCACAAATGTAAAAATATTTTCCTCGAACGGGACTTGAACACCGGATCTCTCCACTTGCGGGGTGGATGCTCTAACCACTTGAGCTATCGGGAAAATGTACTTTACACTGAAATCTGCTATCTTATAAAGCGCCAAAGTGCTCCGATTCATTGCCCAGGAGATGGCGTAAGGGAGCTGTTACACCCATCAATATATATTTATGTGTTCTATACTATATACATATAAATATTATATATACATATGTATATATATACACAGGGTGTACACAGTGTATATATATATATACACAGGGTTCGTCCGGAAAATAAGTGTACTGAGCTCAGGAAAAAAAATGTATTACACTTTTACATATCTTAAGCTAATATTCCTCAAAATAGGACCCTTGTGAGTCGATACACTTGTTCCAGCGGCGTTCCCATTCCTGGAACGCTCCCGCGAAGGCATCATCGAGAACCTCTCGAAGACACGTCGTCACGGCCTCTTTGACGGCGTCCAAAGTCCCGTATCGCGTTCCTTTCAAACTCCTCTTAATCTTCGGGAACAGAAACGTTCTCTAAAAAATGTGGATCATTTTTGCAGTGATCCGCAAGTTTTGTCGCGATTTCCAAACGATTGAGTCTTTGATCATCACTGAGCACTTTCGGCACCAACTTTGCACAAATTTTTCGCATCTGTAATTGGTCCCTAATAATCTCGTGCACTATTGTTTTTGGCACATTACACTGCTCTGCTATCATCTGAACACTAAGACGACGATCAGAGTTCAGTACATCGCGAACTTTTCGCACATTTTCGTCGGTGAGTGTCGTTGATGAGCGTCCAGGCCGTGGTTCGTCGTCGACCTCTTCTCTGCCCTCCACGAACATCTTGTGCCACCGAAAGATCATGTTTCTGGACATGGCTGACTCCCCGTAAGCCTGGTTAATCATACCGACAGTTTCGGTAGACGATGTCCCAAGCTTTACCGCAAATTTGATGGAATAACGCTGCTCCAAAAACTTCGGCATTGGGCTCCGTGACGTGGTGCGAGCGTGGAGGTTCGCATTTACAGAGCTCCTCACTACACCACAGCTTAGAGCCAACTGCCTTTTTCAGCGTCGCTTACCAAAATACCCCCCTCCAATCGCAGCCCGTCAGAGCGGTGCTGGGCGCGCCTGGAGCGGCGGGAAAAAATCAGTACAATTATTTTCCTGACGAACCATGTGTGTGTATATATATATATATATATATATATATATATATATATATATATATATATATATATATATATATATATATTCACTGATAGTCATAACAAACACAGAAACCAAAACGCAAAAGAGGAAAAACTCACTGGTTCTCGAATTTTCGGTGGTCCAACCACCTTTCTCAAGAGGAATTAGGAACAGAACAGTTCTGTTCCTAATTCCTCTTGAGAAAGGTGGTTGGACCACCGAAAATTCGAGAACCAGTGAGTTTTTCCTCTTTTGTGTTTTGGTTTCTGTGTTTGTTATGACTATCAGTGAATTTACATTACACGTTTGTGGGTTTTCCAAAAAAGTGTATATATATATATATATATATATACACTTTTTTGGTGGGACCACCGAAAATTCGAGAACCAGTGAGTTTTTCCTCTTTTGTGTTTTGGTTTCTGTGTTTGTTATGACTTATCAGTGAATTTATATATATATATATATATATATATATATATATATATATATATATATATATATATATATATATATATATATATATATATATCTGTGTGTGTGTGTGTGTGTGTATATATATATGTGTGTGTGTATATATATATTATATAAACATGTCACTCCAGTAATCCCCACTATCCTTCCATCTCACCTTGCATAGACCTAAAACATCTATATTACCTCTTTCCATCTCTCGCTTAATATTTTCTAATTTGCCTGTCCTCAACATTGTCCTGACGTTCCATGTTGCTATTTTAACTACTTTCGTCTTCTTCTGGGTCTTCTGTCCTGCTGCTGTTATTTCTCCCCTACAAGGGTTTCGTGGGATGACGATCGCGGAAGCCTTGCCTCCCCCGCTGCCGGGCACGACACACAGCCGCTTGGGCCGAGTCCCGTAGTAGCCAGGACTCATATTCTCTATAGTGCCCATCATTACATTCTTGGGAATGATAATTGAGGTGGTTTCCCGTTGCCTTCCTCAGTAGTGTTTTTAACGTGACACCATCACTTAATGACCGCCCCACCACCTAATGATCATCCCCTAAGTAATCATTTGCCTTACTCTCTATCCTTTTGTTGATGATCCTGAGAATAACTTTAGCTGCGTGGGATATCAAACTTATTGTTCTGTAATCCTCACATGACGTAGCCTTTGCCTTTTTTGGAATAGGAACTAACACCGATCTCACAAAGTCTTCCGGCCAGATTCCTTCCTCATAGATACTACGAATCAGTCCATATGTGGCCTTCTTCCCACCTTTTCCTAACCATTTCAACCTTTCTACAGGAATGTTGTCCACTCCCACAGCCTTATTTGCTTTCATCTCCTTTAATGCCCTTTCTATTTCATCGTCAAGTATGCCTGGACCTAAGCTATCTTCTTCTACGTCATGTTCCTTTTCTATGTCTCACCTTGTCGGCCTAAGTTCTTTGCCATACAGTGTTTCTATATATTCCTTCCATCTCTCTTGGATTTTTCCTGGTTCAACTATTATCTTACCCCACTTATGTTTAACTGTTAGCACATATCTTGCCTTCTTACTCCCCGATAATAACTTAACCTTGCTGTATAGAGCACCAACCAACCCTTCTTCTGTAAATTTTCCATATCCTCGCATTGCCTTTTCCACCATTCTTCTTTTGCTTTATTTGTGGCCCTTCTCAATTTATTGTTTAACTCTTTGTACTTCATTTTGCCTAACTCTGTTTTTACATTTTTCCATCTTCTTCTCTCATCCATCTTTGCAATCATCTCATCCGTTACCCATGGTATAGAACATATTTGTATGTGTACATTAAAATTTATAATTTTTTTATGAAAATATATACATAATAAAAAATATTATATATATATATATATATATATCGATGATGCGGAAGTACTCACGAGAGCAATATAACTTTTGGACGGCACAATAGAACACAGAATAAAACAGATAACACGTAAAAGGACACTCACAATGTATATGATTTGAGCTTTCGGCCTACTCCGAGGCCTTCTTCAGGTCAGACTGACATATATATATATATATATATATATATATATATATATATATATACACATACATACATACATAATAATATAAAAAATATATTATATATAATAAAATAAGGTCAGACCTGAAGAAGGTATAAAAAAAAATGCGGCTCGCGGTGGTCTAGTGGGTAGAGCGTTGGACTACTGACCGAAGGGTTCCGGGCTCTCTTCCCGTGCAAGGCACTTTGGGCACTTGCAGCTCCACCCAGCTAGTTGATTTTTCGGGTACCAGATTTTCCTGGGAAACCATAACCGGCACAGGGAAAGGAACTGGCCCCCCTTCCCTAATGTGTGAATATTCACACGCCGTCGGGCTCTACCATCACCTACTGAACCGACCTTCGGGTTGATTATTGTTTTTATGGTTTACATATATTTTTATTTACACACATAAAAATATACACAAAAAAGTGTGTGTGTGTGAATATACGAGGGCCATCCGAAAAGTAGTACCCGTTCGTGAAATAAAGACACAAAAGTAAATATTAACAAACATAAAAAATTTTATTTGAAAGAGGATACTTTAAACTACTTCTCAACATAATCTCCAAGCAAATTAAGGCATTTGTCATAACGTGTGACAAGTTTCTGTATTCCTGCTGCATAGTCCTTCGCCGCCAGCTCATTGAGATACAGGGTCACTCCTTCTTTAAGTTCTTCATCGCTGTCAAATCTTTTTCCTGCCAAAAAGTCTTTAAGCTTTGTAAAGAGATGAAAATCTGAAGGGGCCAAGTCCGGGCTATACGGTGGATGGTCGAAAGTTTCCCATTTGAATTGCTGCAAAAGTTTTTGTGTTATCCCAGCTGCATGAGGCCTGGCATTGTCATGAACGAGAATGACACCAGTAGACAATAGACCTCGCCGCCGATTTTGTATTGCCCGCCGTAATTTCTTTAATGTTTCACAATACGCATTGGCATTAATAGTGTCTCCACGGGCCATAAAATCAATAAGCAATACACCTCGTCGATCCCAGAAAATGGTTGCCATGAGTTTCCTGGTGGACAGAACTGTCTTGAATTTTTTTGGTTTGTTTGGTGAATGAGCATGATGCCACTCCATTGACTGTCGTTTACTCTCAGGTGATGCATAACAAACCCATGTTTCGTCACCAGTAATTATGCGAGTCAAGAAAGAGTCTCCTTCATCAGAATAACGTCCCAAAAACGTCAGTGCTGCAGCCATACGCTTGGTTTTGTGCTCATCTGTAAGCATGCGAGGGACCCATCTTGCACAAATGTTTGCATAATGCAGATTGTGTTTAACAATTTCATGAACCATTGTTCGAGAAACATTGGGAAAATGCTCACAGATGTCATCAATTGTGACGCGCCGATCGTTCCTCACGAATTCGTCAACTGAGCTCACCAGTTGGTCTGTAATGACAGACGGTCTCCCCGAACGCTCATCGTCGTGTGTGTTCCCCCTCCCCATGTTGAAGTTGCGACACCACCGCCGAACAGACGACTCGTCCATTACATTGTCTCCATACACCTCCTTTAATTGGCGATGAATATCACATGGGCGAACGTTTCTTGCATTGAGGAATTTAATCACTGCCCTCACTTCACAACTGGCGGCGTTCTCAATTTTTTTAAACATTGTAAACAATCACAGAAACAACACAGGCAATGCTAGCGTCACGCAACTTGGCTCAGAGAAGGCAGACAAGCCACTGAAGCTATCTGACCTCGTCCAGCGGCTACTCGCGTCGTCAGCACTTCATGCGGCACGAACGGGTACTACTTTCCGGATGACCCTCGTATGTATGAATATATATTTTTTGTGTGCAAAATACGTTGACATCCGTAAACTACTAGATGGTAACAACCAATGAATAAATCGAATCATAATTGCCTGAGGTTATATCTGCCATAAGTATACAGAAGATTAGAACCAGGTGATTGAAATTAATTCCAAACGACAGAAGGATCAAAAATAAACAATATTTAAAAGTCGACACAGCATGCCACCTTAATGCTTTTTCGCTGATTTTCAAGTCCAAACGAGACTTGGGTTTGTGTTACCTTTTATTTGCCATATAAATTAACTTTCTGCAAATCAAATATAAAAAAATAAGAGAATGAATGAAATAGAATTTTCTTGTTTTGTTTGCTTTGTTAGTATTGGCGGTCAGCTGTTCTAGACACCCTCCAAGTTCTATGAAAGTTCCGCCAACATTGTGATTGTTTCAAACCTGAACTGAGTTAAACTTTTGTAATTTAGAGTTTTCTCAAGAAAGTTATCTGTTGAGACGAAAACTGTATACAGCGATGTTTAAGCTAGAACTCATAAATTTCGCGAAGCAAAAAGGCAATCGCGAGGCTGCCAGGATTTATCCATTAATAAATCTTTTAAATCAAAGTTACGTTCTGATTGGGAGAAGAGGATGATGTCTGGTATGAAAGACTAGACAGGATTAGAAGAGTGCCTTGTGAAGAAATAACCCGGTGGATCCTGGAAAGTTGGCAGGGTGTCAGAGGGACTTGCATTGATCAAACCATGGATTTGAAAAAGCCTTAGGCAATATTTCAACGCCAGTGCTAGAAGATGAGGAAGAGTTAACTTCGGAGAGTGAAGTCGTTGATGTGCCTGAAGAGATAATAAATCCACTTCATTCTTATAATTGTGATTCAGGTGACGAATTTCTTGGATTCGAGTGATCTACCTATCCTATCAAATATTTATAAGTACGTGTATATAATACGACGTACTCTACGTATACGTGAAGTACTATTTATTATAATAAAGAAGTACTACGTATTAGAATAAATGAATTATAGAAATTGTTTCTTCTTTTTCTCATGGGTTTATGAGATGAAATAACCGTAAAAGGAGCATATAGAAAGGCAATGCTTCCAGACTAATTTATTTCTGCGAAACTCTTCTATAAATTATTGTGCACACAGGTCAGTAAATGTTTGGATTTGTTCAATTTTCATTGCATAACGCGCATCGTCATTTTTTTCGATCATCTGAACATTTTTGTTTTGATAACGCACGCTTTATCGATGGAATCATTAAAATATGTTTTCAAATATTTGAATTCAAACAGTTGAATATTCTAATTGATGCTGCAGGCCTTTTTTTAGTGATGTAAATCCCACCTATGAGCTTTGTATAAAGCAGTGAATTATTTTTTGTGCTCATCCCAGAATGGAAGTTAAAGCAGAAAGTGGGTAACTGCTAGCCAATATGCACTTTTGTTAATAGGATACGGAGGATTTGATGATTATCTACTTGGGATTCTGGGGCTTAATCTCTTCTAGAACCATTATTTCTATGAATTACCTGAATTTTTTACCATAAATATTTCACGGGAGGGTGAAGAGAGAAAAAACTACCATCTTCATTCGCTGGTTATAAAATAAACCAGATTCATACGACTTATAAATTTGTAATTATTGAGTTTTGCTTTGCGTTGTTTACTTGTATGTTCCACTATTCCAAGATTCTCCTCAGCTCAGAAAAAGTTTTTACGTCTGATCCAATTAGGCTGGTGCAAATTGTCATCGCGAGTTTAACCAGATTTTAGTGGATTATTTTTCCGCAAAAGAGACAACAGTTGATTTTCCCTCACAAGTTGAGGGCGGCTAGCCGACATCCGTATCAATATTTCGAATCAAAATGCCTGCATACCTATAAAATTCAAAACTCAGATCGCCCTGTTGATAGCGCTAAATTTTGCATGCGTCGCGTGATAGAAAGTGGCATCGGCTCATATCGGAGATTCAGGTTTAGTGAGCAGCATGTGATGACCTCGCCTCATGGTATAAGTAATTAGGGGAGGCGACCGTCAGCGGAGGTCATTCGCGTCATCAGGGAGGGGTGGGGATAATTACGTAGAGGCAGGATGCTCAGAGAATGGAGGGAGGGTGAAGAGAAACGTCGGCCTACTCTTAACGAAAAACGCCAATAGGTACCATCTGACGGAGGGCGTCTTCAAGTGCTGCCCCCAAATTAAACACAAGTAGGGATCGGGATACCACTGAAAAATCCTGCCACGTCTGGGATTCGAACCCGGGACCCCAGGATGGGAACATTTGTATGTGCCAGCCAACACACCAACCCGATCCCACTTCGTCTTGTTTGCTCAGAATTTAACGGCGAATCTCTGCGAAGGTAATATCTTTCTAGATAACTACACGCGACGTAGCATATTTTTTCCGTGGTTGACTTCTGGCAACAAATTACAAGAGAACGGTTGCTAATTTTAAATACTGCGAATACATTGTGTGCAGTGTCTATAAAAGACGAATACATTTCTTTTGTAACCTTCATGTACAGCATTACAGAGGAACAGCGACGAGAAATGTTTAAACGCACCCCACCCTCTCTATATGAGAAAATAGTTTAGTAACCTTTTCGCACAAATGTCAAAACGTGAGTGTATTGTTTTGAGGGTTGACGTACTTGAGTTTCTGAAGTCGATCGTTGCAGCCAAATTTTAGAGTAAATGTTGATGAATGCTGTCTCGTTAGATTCTTACATTATTCCAAATTTCAAATAAAAATACATTTATAACTAAGATATGTAATTACATATACAATTAAGATATTGGACGTGGTAGTCTAGTGGGTAGAGCTTTGGACTGTCGACTGGAAAGCCCAGGTTCAATTCACTGGGACGCTTCTGGGCACATTCAGGTTGACATTGTCATAAATACCCTGCGATCCACAAAAAAGATGTGTGGCAGGGGGTGCAAGCACCAAGTGGGAAGGGTAAGTGACAAAGGAGGATATGGGAGAGGAAGGGAACATATTCAGTAAAAAATTCAAATAACGTGCAAATTTGTAGACATGCCGGAGGAAGACTCAATTCAAAACAAGGGTTAATTCACCTAATAAATTAGTAATTTGTTATGCAAAGAAATTGTATCAAGATGAACCACCCAAGCTGTGTGATTTTCCGGGTACCAGATCTTCCCAGGAAATCATAGCAGGCACAGACCCCCTACCCTGATGTGTTGATACGATATCACACGCCTTTGAGCTTAGCACTAGGTCGGCTCTACTCTAACCTATCGACACCAGACTTCGGGTTAATAATTGTGGTCATTTTTATCTTTGTAGTTCGGTTTTATGCGCAGTCGTGATTTCAATTTTTGATTCACCTCTCCTTATATTCTCACTGGAAACATTCGTCTAACAAGCTCATTTGCTTTGACCATTCCATGATATTCGCACCTTAGCTCGAAGAATGTGTCAAGTGAATCCCCTCCTCACCAAACGTGAGAATTGCTCGACAGCTCGAAACATTACATCCATTTTGCTTCAATTAGATTCCAAAATGTCAATGAAAAGTTATTGGTAGGAACTTAATGAAAAATTGATTTTTTGTCAATTGGGCATTGTCAATTGTTTTAGTGAAACAAGCACTTTAGTCCGTAATTGCCTTTTAAGCTCTCATTTGGTTGAATGCAATACATGAATGGCACATGGTGATGGTACAATGGATGCATTTATACGAGGCGTTCAAGCACCTGGAGATTCGAAGAGCAAAATCTAGTTAATTAGGGTCCCTACTTTCGACTAAGTTACATCTATTGTAGACTTATAATGTTAAAGTAAAAGGAAATACGTGAATGTCCCGTGTTTTCCACTGCCATCTCCAATGGTGGTGCATCATAATTGTAAAAGAAGAGATCAGTCTCATCATCCTCCGATGGATATTGGGCAATATTCAAATTGATATCGATCGGTGACTGGAAGCGTCCACCACAAGTGGGGAATTTCTTGTTCCAGGTGTGAGGTCCTGAAAGAGGAAACAACATTCGGTTGGTTCACTTAAGGAATGCATTTCCTTCATAAAATTGATATATTTTTTACTAATCACGACGATAAAAAAGTAAGAGTTCAATCATTTTTAGCGGGGACAAAAATTCTTTCCCTACAATTGTCAAAATTGAAGACAAATTTGAACATTTTTAAGTTTCTCTAATCAACCATTGAAATAATTAATATATACATAATATTTCAACAGATTTAGGCGATATGGAGTGGATTTTTTTTTCTCATAATGCTTAATAAAGTAAATATTTCTTTGGAATCATTAAAAATGAGCCTGGGTTTTTTCATACGTATTACCTTTTTTCCTAAAAACGGGCGGTGAGTTATCGAACCCTGACAATAACTTTAATAATTTTTGTTTATGTATTTATTTATTTTTTAATTTATATATACCCTGAAAGCCACCACCAGGGTGCGTGGCAGGGGGAATAATAATATTCACGCATAAAACTTTATTTCTAAACGATTACTTCAGGTAGCATATCATTTGTGAAGATACTTTAACATTTTGCGTGGAATGCGCGGCTATAAGATTATTTGATTTATTAAATATAGTTGGTATATCAGCATTTCACGAATAAACGGTCCAATTTTCTGTCCGGCACACAAGGAACACTGGCTTAATTATGGAGTCAAGCGTATCGCCCATGATATACGAGTAAATGACAAGTGGGAACAAGGCCAACGAGAAAACGGATGAGCGATAGACTGGATGCTGAAAAGAAGTGAACTCTTAGATTTTACATCGACTGAAGAAACTTGAAACTATTAAGTGAATTTAAATTATCAATATAAGGAGAGGGTGATGTATTATTGAAAAGAATGACCGTCTCTCTTTCCGCAGTAACTCTTCTTAAATTGAGAAAGTGAAGCTTTCGATGGCGGTTTGATGTTTTGGACGTACGAGATGAAAAACTTACCATCAACTGGTCCGTATCCAAAATCTGTGTTGACAACAGTCTGGGTTACTGGAAAAAAGAAAGGGCACAGAAGTTAATGTAGTGATAATGAAAAACGGTAAATTTTCGGGGTTGCATGAGAGCAATGGGATGCATTGGAACTGTAATTTCAAGTCGTGCGTATATTGCATTAAAATTCGCGATATTATTGATAATTTTTTTTAAGTAGAAGATCTCGATCTCTTTTGACAGTCAGTACGTTGATCGTGTTTAAGCATGCATATGAAATAAATGTTTTTATCCATCATTTCATTTACAAACGTATTTAGTTGTTACTCTATTGTTTTGAACTGTGGTGGGCTAAATAGTTTTAGCTATTTTGAGTAATTGGCAGATGCATATTATCTGTCATGTGTACGAGAGCGTCGAACGCAATAAGTATGATTAGGATGGGAAGTTTGAAGCGACATGTTCTTCGTTTAGGAATGAAATAAAATAAACGATGTTTAAAATTTTACTTAAGTCACTTCCAATAAGCCAGCCGGCCCCGGTGGCGGCGGGGTAACGTCCTCGTCTACCAACTGAGAGGTCACGGGTTCGATTCCCGTCTGGGTGGATTTTTCTCCATCCAGGGCTTGGCTGTATGCAATTGTCTTCAATGTAATGTATGTAATGTAAGGGTTAGGTGGAAGAAGGGACTATTTAGTCTCAACCTCGCCCAATTAAGTCGATAATAAATAAATAAATAAATAATTTTTCGAATTTAACTTTGATGATTACTCCAAAGTTTCAGCGGAATAATTCTCAGTACCACAATACTTATTTAACATCACCGGCTTAATTTTATGAGTATCGCTCAACATTCCCCTGAGCACCTTTTTATTTTATCTTTATATTTACTACACTACGGATTTCTGATTTAATGGTGGAAAACATTCAACAACTTGACTCATCATGCTTCGTCTGTTCTCCACTCTGAATCCGCACTTTTCCCGACCTCTTTATTTCTCTTCCACTGAGTGAAGGCCCTTGACTAATTGACTGTCCATCCTATGGAGAGTTTCCAGACAACTCCTGGCTCTCAATGGCCACAGGCTAACGGCCTGTAGCCATTAAGAGCCAGGCCAGTGGCGTCTGGAGACTCAACTACCACTCGACGTCTTGAGTCGCATGGCCAACGAAAACTCCGAGATGTATGCGCAGATGAGGATTAGCAAACATTTATCTCCATGTTCTTATTTATCAAACGGATCCGCGCTTATGGATTTGCCGCGTCATTAATGGAACCCAAGTGGGAAGCTCAATGCTAGCTTTGCGAATGATGGTGTGTCGTCTCCACAGTAATGGATTTTGAAGATCAACAATTCATCGTGGTTCAAAATGCTGAAATCGACAAATACGACATTTCTTTTTATAATTCATTGCTTGACTACGATATATATTTAATGTATACGTATATATTTAGTGCAGTGAAATATTGAGAAATTATCATCAATTTATGACATTTGCATTGGCGTGTACTGCTCAATGAATATCATAAAAATTCAACATGTAAAATTCCACAAATTTTGAGTGAGGTCAGTCTATCAAACAATTTTCACAGTCCCAACTGTCTCTATAAAAGTGAATGATATATTTTTTATTTGTATGAAAATCACCCGAACTCATAGGAATGACAAGGTTATCCATTAATCGTAGAAATGCTGAGAATGTAACACGTATTCGGTTGTAAAAGTACATGGGGTTTTTGGCACGTAGAGCCTTTTGTTATAGAGATGGAATGGGTCGGCCTTCAAGGGGTCCACCTATCCCCCCCTCCCATCTTTAGTGTACTTTTTGGTCTCCAACTTCCGCACTCGTTTCCCTTTTGCAATTATTTCCAGAATATTAGGATTTAATTTTTATTTCGCTCCCGAAAATACATGAAAACATGAATAAAGGATTTAAGGGGGGGGGGAGGA
Organism: Hetaerina titia; assembly: GCA_037158775.1. Classification (NCBI taxonomy): domain Eukaryota; kingdom Metazoa; phylum Arthropoda; class Insecta; order Odonata; family Calopterygidae; genus Hetaerina; species Hetaerina titia. The sequence goes on from CM073769.1 coordinate 141,710,326, forward strand.
GATCATCTACCTAATACTGAAACGGAGGTGCACTCATGTTGGTCACTAGGAATTGTATTTCGCAGAAGATATTTGCTGGAACCCCAGAAGAAAACTTGAACCACTCATTGATTAGTTTTATGTTAAGCACTAATTGATGCTCTCTTTTTTCTATCTCTTAAGTTGCAATTTTGATTATACTTAAATCACGATTCCCAGGCGACAAAACTCCTCTATTTCCCTCGCTTTTATCCTTTTTTTGTATTTCATTATTTCTTTCCTATTTCATTTCAAAATAGACTTTATCTTGATCATTTTTGGATTTTATTATTAATTTGAAATTATTTTAACGCCTTCAATGGCACTTCTAACCTCGGTTTAATTTATTTTGCGAATATTGTTAAAATTAAATGTCATCTCCAAGCAATGTGCTTAATCGCGTTTCCCTTTTTCAAAATTCATTTTGTTGTTTCTGTCGCGTCTACCATAGTTTCTTCGGGGAATACGTCGAGTAGTAATTCTGAAAGCCGATATCTGTTCACAACTATTTTTTAACTTTAACTACTTCTCTTTTACCAATTTCAGTGCATTGAGTGCATTTTTAGTAAAGCATTAAGGTTGAGTCTTCCGTCTTTCCAACCAAGTTCAGATTGCCTCGGAGCCGATATTAACTTCTTCTAGTCGACCTGGCCGAATGTTTATTCCAAATCCACAAAAGAAATATGAGTTTTTCTAAGCATTCCTCTTGTTTTCTTATCTTCTCAGCTTCCTCATCCTGTTTTTTTCAATCCGAATTGATTGTAGATGTATTTTTTATCCTGGGATTTATCCTGTTTTTCATAATTTTAGCAGAATTTTTTTGAGGAGTTTGATAGCAAAGATATTGCGCGTAAGCTGAAACGTTCCATTGTCTTTCATTTTTGGGCATCATGATAGTTTTATTTCGTACAAAGTCTTAAGATACGCTTTTAGCAATATGCGATGATATTGAAAAAAATGTCTCCTTCGTCCTTTTTAAAATTTTTTAGCCCGTACATCCTCGACTCTTATTAACTTTTTCCTCCCCAAACTGATTAAGGCCTGATCGGATTCTACTCTTGAGGACGTCTTGACTTTGGTTAACCTTCCTCACAAATTTTGGAAGTATTTGCCTGTTCTAAAAATTCATTTGCGTTTTGATGGTATTTTAGACAATGGAAATACAAATTTTCTTGAGATCTTATCATTTCTTCTTATCTTTCTTTCTTTCTAAACAGTATACTAATTGTAGATCTAAGGTTATATCGTTGTGATCTGTTCCTTTGGCTCTGGTTCTTCCTATTTTTCCTTTCCTTTTACCTTGTCTGACAATTTGACTGATCTTATACCTATTTTTCTCCCTCCTGTCTACGTTTTCTTGAATATTTTATTGATCTCAAAATCAATCTTTCACTGTTTCTGTTCTCAATGATTACCAATATTCCTTCAGCCATCCATTGTTTTCTTGACTCTAATTTCCTTTTCCTTGTATCTCATCTATAGTATTGATTATGCCCGTCGTTACAATCCCCTATTCCTTAATGCCAAGTCAGCAATGAGCTAAAATCTAATCATAGTTTCCCAGTCCGATACCCAAATCCCAGATGTAGATAAGTGGCTGAATAATTAGGCTTTAGAAAAGCAAGAAATCTCTCCAACCAACTTTGCCCTCAAATGAATGAAAGGGGTAAAAAGGGGTAAAAGGGATATGTTACAACATTTTAAGGGTAAAAAAATTAATCCAAATCACATTTGGGCATGATGCGATGTACATAAACCAAGTACCAAGTAAGAGAAGTAATTAAAATGCAAATCATCTGTGAACTGACTATTTTAATTTGTTTATTCGCTTCAAGTAGAGATCGTCCAGTTCGCCTTTTTCATCATATATTTTAAAATATCGCCAATTTTATAATTGCTTTTTGTAATGCCAATAGTGCATATATTTGCAATGAGGTTACTCCTGTGAGAAGTGCCCAAAAGAGTAGCCTTGTAGGGCATGCGCCTAATGGGTTCAATATCTTATCATACTAGTATTTCATACGCCCATTCCTATTACTACTTAGGTGAACGTCATTCTGCAACCATTTGTCGACCCAATAATGCGTAGTAGTCCTTTCAGCCTTATTCAATGTGTCGCCGTAGCTTCCACGATTAGAATGGAGGTGAATCACGTTGAATTAAAATAAGCTTCCGAAACAATGGAACAGATCCTGTCAATGAATATAAATCAACAAAGGGTACGATGCATATTATGTGCTCGTTTGCCTTACAACCAAAAGGTTTCTTACCTGAGTTACCAGGGAACACAATGGCATGCCAGTGGTCACCACCTGCAAAAATCCAGTATTGTCATTAAATTTTACAATTGAAAGTAAAAATTGATCAAACTTTATGGGCAAGTAAAAATTGACCAAGTGTTTGATCAATTAAATATAATTACCATTATTTTCTTTTGGTACACCGTTCACGAACTTGGACTACAGGAATATTTAATTGGTTGCATTCAGTCGTATTTCCGGAAATCGATGTGATTTCAATGCCGAAAGTATAACGGGAGTACTCGCTCCTCGTCCTCATGTTTATTAATTTTAAATTCGCGTCTTGATGTTACATTTCCACACACCTAATTTATAGTCGATTGGTGACAATGGTATTGGTGTGCACTAGGTGAATTTTACATGCTATGGCATGGTTTATATGGTATATATATATATATATATATATTGTTACATGTATGTATGTGTTTATTTACATGGTATATATGTGCCAAGGAAGTTATGTTTAAATTATTTATCATGGACAAAAGTGTAGTTGCACATATTTTAGATTTACATTGCCCATTCCATGTAAGTCAGCAGAGAGTAAATAAAACGAGTAAAGGGATAGATCATCAGGGAATACTTATGTACAATAAATTGCCTGCTTATATTAAAAATATCAAAAGTTCCTTTAAGTTCAAGTGTGCCATGAAAAAACTACTTTCATGTAAATTATTTTATAGTGTAGATGATTTTCTAATGCATACCATTTCAAATGTATAACTGAAATGTGTTAATTCCAAAAAGTTGTAAATTGTATGTATTGTACTTGCATATTGTTTTGATTTTGCATGTTATTTTACTAAAATGAAGTGTAAAACATGTTTTGACAAAGCCATGCATAATTCTATGCTTATGGTGAATGAATAAATTACAATTACAATTAAAACAAAAATATAAATCTGGAGACTTAAATGCAACTTTTACCAAAAATTGGAGTAAAAGTAAAAAAAATACATCGACTTGAATGTTTATTACATAAAATACAGCTCCACTTCGTCAATTCTTGGAACTTTAGGCAGTTTTTCTCATTGCCGCCGGATCCTAAGGCAGCCTTCGCTTGTGTAGGTATTTTATTTATTGCTTTTGAGCTTGGGCCTCTCATCGAATTATTCCGCTGGGGACATTTTCGACTCAGAATGCAAATTTATGAAAAACTATCAAATGCAGTCCAGACTCCGGCAGATGATACTGCTACTGAATAGATTGATGGTTTGAGGCTCCATTTTGTAAAAATTCATGATCACTGAGTGATAAATAAATTTGGTAGTTTTTCACACAAAAATCTTTGTAATATTATCGGTTGATTTCAATGATTTCATACCTGACTATGTCACCTATGCGTCGAAATCGGTGGTATTATAGAGATTTTGTTTGAAAAAATACAAAGTTTGTTTATTCAGTGAGGAATCGCTACTGTTATATCAAAATTTAAATATATCACAAATATATAGTTATATAGAATATATATTTTCTACATAAAAAATATAGATAATTTAAGATAAAATTTATCTTAATATGATGTATATTTTTAACTCAAGCCCAGAGATATGTAATTAGTCAAAGCATAACTTTACGACAATTTGGTCATATTATTAAGGCAATGCTTACGGTTGGCATTTAAGAGGTCTTCGAGCTCTTTGGTGGGGAAGTAGATATTTTCCGACGAAGCTCTCCTCGGCCACCGGGTTCTTTTGTGCGCCGCTTTTCCATCTGTGACAGAAAATATTGAAAGAAAACATTTTCATTAGAAACTATAAAGTAAGTCTTCATTGAAAAGCATTTAATATAGTGGTAGTTTTATGGGAGGCGACCGAAAGTTATGGTCATTTGCGCCATTAGGGATGGATGGGAAAGGATGAAGGGTGGAGAGAAACCCGGCGTCGGCATTAGCCTACTCTTGTCGAAAGGCGCCACGGGGTCCGCAGTTTAACGTCCCATCCGACTGACGTCGTACTCACTCAAAATGCTTTCCACAAAGCACCTCAAGTAGGGATCGGGATACCACTGAAAAAGATCTGCTGCCTCCATCCCGATCCCCCAAGTATTTAATATGTACATGAATAAAACAGAGATTAATTTCCCCGTTTATGGGATAGTTTTTCATTGGCGACATTTCTCTCGACTTTTCGAAATTCATCTCCAATTAAGATGTAAAAGAACTGAAGGTGTCAAATCTGAAATCAAAACTGAAGCTATCAAAATTTGCAATATCATGACGAACTTAGAGCACACATTTAAGATCGTGCAATAATCTAGTTGCTAGTTGATACCAAGCACAATTACTATCGACTACCACTATGGATATAGTCAAAGGGGAGAAGAGGGATTAATTTTCTCTACAATTACTTCAAGAACATAATTCTAGGATTGTTTCTGGTGATTAATCGTTGGAAAGATAAAAAGAGACGTTTCAGGCGTGATATGGTGGAATATCATGATTAATTAAAATTGGCAATTTTTCACAAAAATAAATTTTTATTAATACGACCAGTTTCAAAATAACTACATCATCTTCTGGACCAGAAGATAATGTAGTTACATTTAACAGACTGACAGACTGTTACAGCTACCAGAAGATGATGTAGTTACATTTAAACCGGTCGTATTAATAAAAATTTATTTTTGTGGAAAATTGCCAATTTTAATTCATCTACATCTACATCTACATAATACCCCGCAAGCCGCCGCAAGGGCGTGTGGCGGGGGGTGTTAGGTCACCACCCAAAAAAGGAAAAAAGAAATACCGCATTCAAAACCAACACACACATGCAAACCCCAATCCACAGCAGTGCACACATTCATCGTAACATCCCATCATTCGACGCGCATGCAAACACACATCTACCTCCCTTCACTCCACAAGCATGCAAGTACATACGCTTAACTACAACAAATAATTTTACCCCAGGATGCAGCAAGAAATTAATCACGAACGTGCAAGCTAGTTTCTAGCAAGTAGCCAGGCGAATTACCACCACCACAAGAACGTTCCGCATAAAAATCTCTCCTACTCAAGACGAGGAATTTGGCCCAACGCTGCAGGTGGGAGGAGGGCACACCCACGGAGAGGGACAAGGGATGGAAGTGGAAATTTAGGGTAGCAAAAGAAGAGAAAACAATACTGTAAACAGCAATACATTACTTAATGGCATGCGGGAAGGGTTTTGACACAACACACAGGAGGTTAGTGAAAGTGCATGCAATTGAGTTTAACTAATTGTTACCTAGACGCCGAGGGTGGCAAGTGGCATTTTTGTTATCTCCGAGTGTGACCCTACAGTTGTTATCCCGTATTGTCCGTGGGAAGAAGGAGTCCTTGAGTCTGCTAGTCCTGGCATCTATTTCCCGAATTTTGTACACATGATCCAAGCGACCAATGTGCGAATAATTTTCGAGAGCTCGGTGCTGAAACATGCGGATCCGAATTTATTTAGTAAGTTTAACCTAGCATTGAGTCCTCTTTCTTCCAGTGATTCCCATCCCAACTCCATAAGCATTTCAGTGACGCTTTTCGTTTTATCGTAACAGTTTTCCACGAAACGAGCTGCCCGGCGTTGGACCTTCTCAATTTCCCGAATGAGGCCTTTTTCACACGGATCCCATACGCTACATGCATATTCTAAATGGAATAATTAAACGTTGGAAAGATGTTCTTTCTGTAAATGTGGTCCAATCTAGTGTATAAGAATTGAAAGAGGCCTATTAAATCATTCGAGCCTTCATCCAGCTTCTATTTCTCTGTGCGATTCACGAATACCAAAAGTAAATCTTATTTTAGCTTAGATTCGGATAGGAAAAATGGCTAAAATGTGTAAATTATAACATTAAAATTAGCTTGAGAGTATTTCATAGGGTTAACTTTTGAATAATTTGCGTGACTGAAAATGAATTATAAAATAATTGCCATTTGGATTTTAATTAGTGCACGCAACGAGTTAGAAACTGAGAATGAAGCTCATTTAAAATCTTAAGAATACTTATGTCGAAAAAAATTCGCCTAAAAGGCTTGTGTAAAAATTATAGGCAACAATTTTTTCTGACGTGTTCGTGAATTGCTGCATTCAGACGGTCGGTTTAAGTGTGGGCATGCAAAAGATCAACACTAAACTTGTCCCGAATGTCTTGAGGGACGACTAGAGTCTACTGTCTGCTTGCGAAGACCTTCTGCAACGGAATCGCGACAATTCCCCAACCCCCTTACAGTCCCGATTTGGCACCAGCAGACTATTTCCTATTCCCAGAAATCAAATCCTCCCTCAAAGGACACCACTATGGAACACTTAAGTGCCGCCAAATGAACTCGCACGCGTACCCTTAAGGACCTTCCGGAATCCGCCCACCAGGGAGCCTTCGAGTCGTGGAAAAGCCGCTCTGGCATACGTGTATCCAATGCTCAAGGGATGCACTTTAAAGAATTTTGAGGAATTGTAGCAATATATGAAATAAATCTATTTTACCGAGACTTTTCCCGATACATTTTATACAAACTATGCATTATCAAAATATAAATACCCATCCATGTGCCGCGACATATTATAATAAACTGAATAAACGATTAATGGGTCAGATTAAAACCATAGGACTGGATGCTACTGTTAATAACATGAAACGTAGTCCAGAGAAAATAATCCGGAATTTGTTGTAAGAAGCCCGTGAACATGAAAGCACATTCGTGATCATATTTTGAGGCCATTTATCAGAGAGGAACGTGTGTAACCACTCCGTCTAAAAGAACCGCATTATCCTTCTGAATTTGGCATGTTAGAAATGATGGAAATCTAAGAAAAAAGGAAGTCTCGTTGGCGAGAGGAATGCGTGCAGACGCCCCAGTGGGTAGGGCAACCGCCAGAACTCGTTCACCTTATCACCACACCTCCCTCAAGGCAGTATGATCCGATGGAAAGTGTATACATTCGTTCATTTCTGAGAATCCTCAGGAAGTTTCTCCTCACGAAGACAATATTTTGCAGTTGCAAAGAGCATTGGAGAACTATAACCTAGAGTGAATTCAAAGAAACTGCGGGAGATGCCGCGACGGTAACTTTTAACGGAGCCATCCGTTAAGTGTTGCATTAAAATACAATAATTTGAAAGAATAAAAAATCATCATCCCAGTCAAGGCGAATGATTTTTTCACTATGAAATTGTTGCATTGTGATGACCTAGAGTGTTTGCCGATAGAGTTTGGTCATGCAACAAGAATTCAGAGTATCCTAGGAAGAAAATGATCGCAAACAATGACGTTGTGGAAGACAACTATGAAGAGCGAGCTGCGCGTGTCGGGGCGTAAAAGGAAAAATATTTTTTGAATTAATTCTCATCATAAGGATTATCATAGTCTTCTGCATGACGCGCTCAGGATGCGCTGGAAGATGGAGGTCCATGAACGTGGAGTTTCGGAACTTAAAAGATTCTTGCGCGGTCCCCATTAATCATTCAATCGCGACCAGCTGGCGAGGAAAACATCTTCTCTGAGGAATTACACCGCGCGAGTCAGGGTACCACAACGTTTCGAAAGAGAGAATCTCAAGGGTCACCTTCTTTCCAGTCCACCTTGTTTCTTCTAAAGTCGGCCATTTTTCTCGATTTATTCCCTCGATGAAATTCCCCCCATCCCCGCTTCCCATTTCGACCCATTCTTCGTCCCCGCCCGCGGAATCCCACACGTGTGACACACCCGGATGTTTTCCTTCCTGTAAGCCACCACAGAATCCGATTCGGCGGTGCTCCTTGCTCTCCTGCCACCCGATGCCTTGGGGGGAGAGAGGAAAGGACGTCGCGGGGAAAGGACCACTTCAATCAAGGATGAAAAAAAGAAGCGGTACAACCAATCTACAGGCACTGTAGATTGGTCCTACCTGTAGTGCACGGCGCATGGAGTAAATTGGAATGCACAACTGCATATGTTATGTATTAGTTCATGTAAATGAAATGTGAAACCTGTGTTTTCTCATACGAAATAAAACTTAGTCACGAATTCAACTGAACACACAAACACACACACAAAGACACTTGATAATTTATTATATTCTCGACTTCGGTTTCAAAGAATTCCTACCATCTTCATTAAATAAACAGTTGGATCAAAGCCTCAACAATAACTTAACTCATTATTATTACGTAATCTACCGGTTAAGGTAGTTTTTGGATGGATACAACTACCAAATAAATAATTTTTTGTTTCAATCAAAACCTAATCAAGCAACCTATACCAGCAACAACATCAGGTCCCTCTTCATTTCCGCGTACTTCCTTCCTCCCTTCATCCCGTCCAACATCACTATCCTGTTCCTGCCCTTTCCTCGCTTACCCAAATGTCTCCCCTCTATTACCTTCTTCAACATTCCACTACCGCTCAATATGCAGTTCATCCATTTTTCCTGCCTCCATTGGATTTCTCTCAACAAACCCATCTCCTCATCCACCATCTCCAGTACTTCCTCATTTGTTTTCCTTTCGGTCCATTTCACCTTCTCCATTCTTCTCCACACTCACATTTCCAAAGCCTCCAATCTACGTCTATCCTCCTGTTTCAGTGACCACTTTTCCGCGCCGTACTAAGCTGCGCTCCATATCAGAGTTTTTACGAGCCTTGTCTTAACATCCCTACTCAACGTCCCCGTCATCAACTCCCTCCTCCTTGAGAAAGCCTCCTTGTCTAGCGCAATTCTTCTCCTTACGTCCCTACCACTTTGACCGTATTGGTCCAAAACACTTCCGAGATATGTAAACTGTTCTACCTGCTCCATTTTTTCCCCTTCTATTTTAATGTTTAGCTTAGCCTTTTTCTTTCTGGAACATCGCATAACCTCTGTTTTATTAAATATTGAATCTCATCCCATATTTATCGCACTGAACCTCCAATTTACTCAGCAATGTCTGCAACCAATTGACTGACTCAGCAACTAATGCTTGGTCATCAGCAAACCTAACCGATTGTACGAATTCCCTCCGACTTTCATTCCTACCTCCAGTTCTTCCCATGCCTCTTTAATCATTTCCTCCGTATGTACTTTGAACAGCACCGGTGACAATGGGCAACCCTGCCTCAAGCTCTTCCCAACGCTGCCCATCCGGACCCTCCGTTCCCCACTCGCACCTGAGCAGTCTGAGATATGTGCAGGTTGCGGATTAGTCTCCTGTCCCTCCAATTAATTCCTATTTTCTACAATACGCGCATTAGTTTTTCCGAATTCACTCTATCAACGCTCTTTCGAAATCTACGAAACAGGCAAATACGTCCTGATTGTTTTTTATATTCCTCTCGATTAGTGATCTCATTACTGCAATGGTATCACAGGCACCTCTCCCCTTCCTAAACCCAAACTGGCCGTCCCCTAAGTAATCATTTGCCTTACTCTCTATCCTTTTGATGATGATCCTGAGAATAACTTTAGCTGCGTAGGATATCCTACTTATTGTTCTGTAATCCTCACATGATGTAGCCTTTACCCTTTTCTGAATAGGAACTAACACTGATCTCACAAAATCTTCCGGCCAGATTCCTTCCTCATAGATACTACGAAGCAGTCCATATATGGCCTTCTTCCCACCTTTCCCTAACCATTTCAACATTTCTACAGGAATGTTGTCTACCCCCACGGCCTCATTTGGTTTCATCTCCTTTAATGCCCTTTCTGTTTCATCGTTGAGTATGCCTGGACCTAAGCTATCTTCTTCTACGTCATGTTCCTTTTCTATGTCTCACCTTGTCGGCCTAAGTTCTTTGCCATACAGTGTTTCTATATATTCCTTCCATCTCTCTTGGATTTTTCCTGGTTCAACTATTATCTTACCCCACTTATGTTTAACTGTTAGCACAGATCTTGCCTTCTTACTTCCCGATAATAACTTAACCTTGCTGTATAGAGCACCAATTTCACCCTTCTTCTGTAAACTTTCCATATCCTCGCATTGTGTTTTCCACCAATCTTCCTTTGCTTTATTTGTGGCCCTTCTCAATTTATTGTTTAACTCTTTGTACTTCATTTTGCCTAACTCTGTGTTTACATTCTTCCATCTTCTTCTCTCATCCATTATTGCAATCATCTCATCCGTGACCCATGGTTTCTTTATTCTTTTCCCGTTAATGGTTCCTATAGTGTCTTTGGCGGCTTTCGAAATCACTGACTTGATACATTTCTATTTTTCTTCGATAGTACCCACCTCTTTACCGTCATCCATCATTTTCTCTACAGCCTGCTGATACTTCTTCCTCGTTAATCCATTTAATGCTTCTAAATTCCATTTCCTCACCCGCCGTCCCTGCCTTATCTTTTTGAAACGGACGTTACATTTCATTACAACTAAATTGTGGTCAGAGTCCGCATCCGCTCCCGGGAAACTGTGCGAATTTATCACACTGTTCCTAAACCTGTGCCTAACCATAATGTAATCTATGTGATACCTTTCCGAGTCACCTGGGATTTTCAATGTTTTTCTACGCTTTTTGTGGTGTCTAAACCATGTGTTGGTGACCCCTCTCTCTTGCAGAATTCAATTGCTTTCTCTCCGCGTTCATTCCTCGTGCCTAAACCGTACTCCCCCACCTCATCGCCATCTCGCCCTTCACCTACCGTCGCATTCTAATCCCCCATCACCATCAAATGTTTCCCTGCAGAAACACACGCGATGATATCCTCTAACTCATCGTTCATCCTAGCGACTACTTCCTCCTTGTGGTTACTCGGTGGCATGTATACCTGAACAATGACCAAGTTCGTCGGTTCTGCTTTAATCTCTATGAGTAATATTCTATCTGTTGCTTGCTCTATGATGACTACGCTTCTTCCTACCCCTTTATTTAATAATGCGGCAACCCCTCGTTGGCTCCCGTCCCCGCCGCAGTATATTATTCTATAATTATCACTCCATTAATCCCCGATATCCTTCCATCTCACCTCGCAGAGACCTAAAATATTTATATTACCTCTTTCCAACTCTCGCTTAATATTTTCAAATTTGCCTGTCCTCAACATTTTCCTGACATTCTATGTTCCTATTCTAACTACTTTTGTCTTCTTCTACATCTTCTGTCCTGCTGCTGTTATTTTTGCCCTGCAAGGGTTTCGTGGGATGAAGACCGCGGAAGCCTTACCTCCCCCGCTGCCGAGCACGACACACGGCCGCTTGGGCCGAGTCCCACAGTTGCCAGGACTCAACTTCTCTATAGTGTCCATCATTATATTCTTGGGAATGATTATTAAGGTGGTTTCCCGTCACTTTCCTCAATAGTGTTTTTAACGTGAGCCGCCTCACTGAGGAACAGACGCTGCGTGGACTACCTTTCGTCTGGCTCCTAACCATTATTATTACTCCCGCCAGCACAGCTCTAGGGGTCATCGGAACACACAAGCCCTTCCACGACGACAAGGTTGTAGTCCATGCGAGGGGGCTCAACTCATTACAAAGGTGTAGTTGCGGCAATCTTACGAATATAGGACACAGACAGAGGAAGACAGAATGTAGCCGAAAAGAATGTTAGGTTGATGTGAGCATGGAGTCACAAAAGCATAAGAAATTCACACATCAGGGTAAGTAGGGCGGAGGGGGGGAAATTCCCTTCTCAGAGGCCGCCGTCAGATTCTTACGAGGATTTACTGTACCGAGGAACTTATCAATACCGCCCAATAGACTAGTGGGAGCGACAATAATGACGAAAGTTGAATGCGCCCCTCACTAACTTCGATTCCACAACACAAAGAGAGGGACACATTGGCAGAACAATACTCACATCTCCCGTTCGCGGGCTTTATCCTCTTTTTTTTTGTCGTGACAAATCTCGTAGTTGAATTTTAGAAAGCCAAACGATTATGGACCGATTCCTTTTTTCATAAGAAGTCCGTTGTGAGTCCACAGCACGTTGACCAAACTAATTTCATTGCTCAATTTTTATATGCATAATAATACAAGTGTTCAAAAAAATTGGCATTACGGTTGAATTTGAAAATGAGGTCAACGAGTCGGCATGAATGGTGTGAAATGCAAGTTGTTTATCCTGCGCACGCCCCTGACACTGTAATTAGAGGTTCCGGAACGTGGTGATTCCGAAGGACGCACAAGAGAAGGGATTCCGCGGGTGTGTGGAAGGTGGGGGCGAATCCGACGAGCGGGAGAGGGGAATGGATATTAAACGGAGCGAAAGAGGTCATCTTTCATTGTGTGAAGAAGCAATCACTAGTGGCTGATAATGAAAGCATGAACATCAAGATGAGTCATAAAACCATATATAAGATATTACTTTCTTATAACTGTGAAAATTGACAATAACAGGAGCAGGAAAAAACTGAATTGTTAGAAATATGGTATTAGAGTGGTGAAAACAAAATTGAAACACTGGTGAATACTCTCGAGATCCCTTAAAGGGTTGATAAAGAGAGAATAAACTGATGAATATCTAATAGGAGAAAGACTGAGGAATGATAATTTTCTGAGTAGTATAATTGAAGAAACCATAGATAGGAAGGAGCTGCATGATGCCAAAGACCTGTAACAAGCGGTGGAAGACTTTAGGGAAAGGAACTAAGATAGGTTCATGTTTTTTCTCTCGGTAGTTCTTCTGCGAAATTTAAAGCAGCGGCATTATTGGCAGACGGGATATAATATTTTATCGATTTGAATGCGTTATTAGTTTGAGATCATTAAATTTCGTTACTGTGTTGCTTGCCCTGCTTTGTTTGATTTCGAGCTTCTCCTTCCATCCCTCGTTTATGGTAGTGGAATTTCCCCTTTTTACTTTTCAATTCTAATTTCCACTTTTTACTTTTCAATTCTAATTTCCACGTTATTGGATAAACTTGTACTACATTCAAAGATGTATGTGTATCCTGGTTGATAGCATGTGTGCTTACATGCGTGTTAGTGGAAAAGGTTTTGGCATGAATATATTATGCGCCACGGTGGGTGTAGGCTTGAATGAATTTGTTTGGTTTTCCATGTGGTTTTGTTCTCTTTTACTGGTGGTGACCTAACACACCCCGCCACACACCCTTGTGGTGGCTTGTGGGGTCTTTGTTATGTAGATGTAGAAATTTGCTTCTCAATAATAAGATAATTTTTGCTGGACAGGAGACTGGAGTAAACTGACTCACAGTTCAAAGTTCTAAGAGCAATAGGGCTGAAATATTCTGGGGTGCTACGTAGTGTGATGAAAGTCATAAAAATGTAAACCTCTAATTTCATTATTTCGGGTTCAACACCTTAGCATGCTAACGTTACATTTTTCTCCCCAAATTAGGTATTTTTTATAATGAACTTTGATGACTGTTATGTCAAACTGTGTACACTGTTGACGAACTGATACTAATCAACTGATGCATGAAATTACACTAATATACTTACTCATTCATGACCTCATACTAACGCTTTCGGGACATTCAGATCTATAGCCCAGTGCTTTGGCTTCAATTTACTCCCAGATGTTGTTCTCAAAGTGCCGTCAATTTTTATAGCGGCAAAGATCAAGAGACATCGAGCTACACAATCCAGCTCACTTTTTTAAACGTTTTTTTCTGATTAGCGCACTACTAGAATCCAAACTGTAAATGTCAAACTGTTATTGAAGCAAACCTTTGATAACAGTATGATTGTTTCTCATGCCAAATGAAAGAAATATTTTAAATCATTTAATCAGATGACCAATAAAGAAACGAGACACTATAAAGTATTGTTCGATTGTGCTCGACACAACTTTGGAGCTTTTTTGTGAGACATTTTTTCTGTGAGTGGAATTATGGACACAATAAAGTTTGGAAAAAGTTAAATTATTGGAAATTTCCAATTTCAAGTTAACACATCTATGAGTTATGATAGTGTGGAATGATTGAAAAAAATATGAAGTTAAACCTTCCTACGGCACCGCAAACTTTAGGTAACGTATAACATTAAAGGAAAGGACCCACCATCTGCGGAGGAGTGATGCATACTACCTCATCGATGTCTTACGATGCGTCTTTGACTTGAGAAGAATATGCACACATTAGAGGGCAAAACTGGAAAAGGATGCGTTGACGATTTGGGCGACTGCTGTGTCTCAACACTGTCAGTGTCAAGCAGAAGGTGAAACGGAGGACAGCGGAAATTTTCAACAGTTCACATAATTGTCGTTTCGTGCTTGGCCTCACACGATGCACGCGATACAAGGATCCGGTACTGAAAACTAGATGGCGCGCTCGTGACTGAATTTAAACACAGCTGGAGCAGCAATGATCAGTTCCAACAATCTTCGAGTAAGGTTTGTTAATTACCAAGAGTAAGCCAAGACTAGCTACGTCGGCGTCAATCCAGGGATCGAACATGTGCATGCGCTTTGCATGCGTCTCCTACTTCCCGACACCCACCACGTGGTGGTCTAGTCGCGAAACGTGGGAACGGGAGTGTAAATGGGAGGTACGCATTATCTTTTTCAGCTTTCCTCTCCCTCATGCGGCCGTGATTGCGATAGAATACTGATTCCTTGAATCCACCCGTTCGAAAGTGCTTCCCTCCCTGCAATTTGTTACTAGTCATCATTCTCTGACTTACGCATGATGTTGGAGTTCTGGTGCTTGCGGCATCGGGATATGCCGTAAGTAAAATCCCACTATTGGCAAACTTAAATATCGTGTTCTCTTCAAGTCGTCAAGAGCTCCCATCCCATATCATGCAGTGATTATGTGACATCATCCTTTTTTCGTGTTAGGGCTGTTGTACTATGTTGATCTGCTTAAACGAGGACGCTTTGAGAACATATTAGCAAATGGAGCCCTGAAAATCAAAATCGCCCTTACATAGCAATGCATCAAAGGTACCATAACCGGTATACAGACTATTCAGCATTTTCTAAAGGCTTCTTAACGAATAATGACCACAACATAATTTAGAGAACAATATATTAGTCCGCATAAAAGTAAACACAATGACAGAAAACTAATTACGTAGTCTTGATATCCTATGAATGTTTGCCACTTGAATAATTACTGCTATTAAATGAAAATAATAATTATATATAGCTTTACTAGATAAATGATAATTTTACTTCATATATACAGGGTCGCACCCAAAACTGGTAGGACTGATTTTTTTACAAGAATTTTATTGACGATATACTTGCATCGACTTAATAATCTTCAAAGTATGCTCCTTGAGCTGCTACACACTTGGTATAACGTTGCTCCCATTCCCCGTACGCCCGCTGGAAATTTTCTTTGGGGATGCCGTTGATGACCCTCGTCGAAGCCTCTTGAACGGTCTTTATCGAGTCAAAACGTCGTCCCTTGAGCTGTCTTTTCATCAGGGGGAAGAAGAAGAAGTCCGGTGGTGCCAGATCGGGAGAATAGGGCGGATGCGGCAACGTGGCAACGCCGTGTTTGGCCAGGAGCTGTCTGACGGCGAGCGCGCCATGGCACGAATTTTCGGCACCATCTTGGCGCACACTAGATTCAAATATACTTTTGATTCGCGGGAGAACCCACGAAGCAGGTTCAAGGATATCCTGCAAATACTTCAGGTGATGAGACAGAATGTGATAAACAGCCAAAATCCTTTGATTTATGTGGTTTTGACGAAATGTTTGTATCCAATGAGGGAATAAATATTAAAAATGAAATATTCCGATTAAAAACTCGGTTGTCTTCAAGAATTAATTCATGTACGTGCAGTTTTCAGTACTGGTTTTAATACTGGCGGAATAGATTTCTTGAAACTTGCGTACAAACATGTCAGCCAAATATAATAATAACGTCCATTAATTTCCCACAAAGATATGAAAAGTTACAACAACTTAAATTATGCCGATTCTAGCTCCACATCCTGTAAACCATTGCTAGGGTGTATGGCAGGCGGTGATTCATCATTAAAAATTAACATAATGAAAATAGAAACTTTATAATTCCACATAGAATCTATGTGGAATTATAAAGTTTCTCTTTTCATTATGTTAAGTCGATTCCATGAAGTCACGCCCGAGACAACGAATTATATTAAAAATTAAGTTTTGCGAAATTGGTAGCTACCATTACAAATGCACAATATTTCAAATATGGAGATAAGATTAACTACGGTTCATCCACTACAGTATATAAGTAAGAAATTCTTGCTTATGTATAGGAGGGGAGCTGCTAGTGAAAAGAAGAACAATAAAATAATAATTAATAACACAGGCCTGCAAAAAAATTTTTTTTTGGTGCCGGGAATCTGTGATTATTTTAACTATATCTGTAGAGCTGAATCCAAATATGAAATCCGTTTTTATTTAACAGCTCTACTTTTTTAGATATGGCACATCTTACGATTAGTTGTTTTAATATTTGATATATTCCTAAAAATAATTTTCAAAGTTAAATAAATCTATAAGTATACTAATTTATAACCACTCTGCGGTGTTCCTTTTATTTTCAATAAACTGTCAATAAGTTTTATGTATATTTCTATATTGTAGGCCAATGAGATAATTATTAATACAATATTCCCATATCATATTGTAGAAGATTTTTTTACGTAAGTAACAACATACTATATCTATATCTAGAAAACTATAGCTGATAGGAAAAAACTAGTGTCATAATTGGATTCAGCACCCCAATTGTTCTTTAAATCAGCATTAAAAGCTCCGGCACCAAAAACACTGTTGGCCTGTGTAATTTGTTAAATGTGTGTTCGCCTCGGCAACTAAGGCTTCCATGCTAAACGTTGCTTCAAAGGAGCCGAAAAATCCATATCGATTTTCATACAGGCATGCATCATCCCTGAATCTGAGTTTTTTTATGTAATCTACCGGTTAAGGTAGGTTTTGAATGGATACAATCACCAAATAAACATTTTGTAACTCCAAACAAAACCCAATCCAGCAACCGACTCTACATCAGGTCCCTCTTCATCTCTGTGTACTTCCTTCCACCCTTCATCCCGTCCAACATCCCTATCCTGTCCCTGCCCTTTCCTCGTTTGCCCAACATTCTCCCCTCTATTACCGTCTTCAACATCCCACTACCGCTCAGTACACCCTTCATCCATTTTTCCTGCCTCCATAGGATTTCTCTCAACAAACTCCTCTCCTCACCCACCATCTCCAGTACTTCCTCATTTGTTTTCCTTTCGGCCCATTTCACCTTCTCCATTCTTCTCCACAACCACATTTCAAAAGCCTCCAATCTACGCCTATCCTCCTGCTTCAGCGACCACGTTTCCGTGCCGTATATAGCTACGCTCCATATCAGAGTTTTTACGAGTCTTGTCTTTACCCCCCTACTCAACGTCCCCGTCATCAACTCCCTCCTCCTTGTGAAAGCCTCTTTTCCTGCTGCAATTCCTCTTCTTACCCACCCCTACTACTTTAATCATTTTGGTCCAAACCCTTCCGAGGTACGTGAACTGTTCCACCTGCTCTAGTTTTCGACCTCCTATTTTGATGTTACGCATAGCCTTGTCTTTCTGGAAAATCGCATAACCTTTGTTTATTAATATTGGTTCGCATCTCATATCAATCGCATTTAATTTCCAATTCACTCAGCAATACTTGCAACCCCTTATGCCTTGCGTCGGGTGTAGAGTAGCTGGATTTATAAAACGTTGTAATGATAAATGTATTAGCGAATCAAAAATACTAGTGAAGTTAGGTTGGGAATCACTAAATGGAGCGAAGGTTAAATTACAGATTTAAGCTCTTGTATAAATTGGAAGGTCTCTTTAGCAGTGATTTTTAAAATGTATTGTTACCGCCATCGTACTACGGTAGAAGGATCGAGTTAATAAAATTAGAGAGATTAAGTGTAGAACAGATAGATTTAAGATGTCATTTTTTCCACGAGCGATAGGGGATCATTATAACATTGTTCGACCGCGGTATGGTCATATTCGGGTAAAATTATTCTGGTGTGTATTCACCCCGTGCCACACACCCTGGCGGTGGCTCGCAGGGTGTATGAATAGATAAAAAGGTGCTACGAATCCGGATCTGAGTAAGGGTTCAAATGTTGGGATCTATTAAAAAGACGGGAAGTGGACAGAGTGTCGATTGCAGAATACAACCCGGTCACGACAAACAAAGAGGAATATAATGAAATCGCCCAAAAGATATTCCCATCGGTCCTGCCGCACCCAAAACCAACCAAGGGTCGAAAAATAGCAAGTGACGGCGTCAAGTCAACGATCCCCAATACGTAACGGCATTTTATCAGAGAAATCTCCAGGTGTAGACATCATCTCCGTGGATACTGCATTTTCTGGCAGGTTTGTAGTACGGAACAGTGAATCACAATCATGAAGCTCAAGGGGCTTCTATTTTAAGGGCTCTTATCGAAAGGCAGGTCAGCTCAAGGTCGGCCCTTTCACCCGATCGGCGCCTGGCCAAATTTATTTTTGAAGCACCTCACCCGCATCACTTCACACGAAGAATTCTAATTGCAATATCTTTCAATGACTGAATTCAATTTTAGTATCGGTGAAAGACAATTCACGGACGTGCACCAAAACGGGTATCGTCATCAATCCACTCTTCCTCTCCGTGTAAAAATGTATTCGATAATTCATACACAAAATGCTCACGGATATTTTCAATTCTCACCCCTCCTTCCTGATACAATCTTCCCCTCCTCCCCCATACTTGAGCACCCCCTTGGCTAATGGGCGAAGGCCAATAACCTGTTCCCATTGCAGCCCGCCGCACAAACACACACTTCTCTCTCCGATGCTCCACGGAATTATTGAAATGTAGAAATGGAAATATCGTTAACCTTCCACATTTCCCTCATGGCTACAAAAATTCCCGAATACCTTTTGGTTTAAGGAAATTACTCTAGTGCTCTGAAGATCAGCTTGGACAGGTTCGTTTACAGTTAGGACCATTGAATAGTTAAATTTGACCAGATATATTTTCATTATATATATATATATATATATATATATATATATATATATATATATATATATATATATATATATATAGTGCCCATCATTATATTCTTGGGAATCATAATTGAGGTGGTTTCCCGTTACCTTCCTCAATAGTGTTTTTAACGTGACACCAAAAACCTACCTTAACCGGTAGATTACCTAATAAATAAAATATATATATAATAAATAAAATATATATATCTGTATGTATACATATATCTGTATACAAAATTCACTAAATAGTCATAGCAAACACAGAAACTAAAACATATAAAAGAGGGACTCACTAGTTCTCGAATTTTCGGTGGTGCAACCACCTTTCTCAAGAGGAATTAGGAGCAGAACTCCTTTTATTGAACTTTTTATTGTGCACGTTCGTGGCTTTTCCAAGAAAGTGACTACATATCTGTATATATATATATATATATATATATATATATATATATATATATATATATATATATATATATATATATATATGTGTGTGTGTGTGTGTGTGTGTGTGTGTGTGTGTGTGTATATATCTTCACACACACACAAGGGTGGTCTGAAAAGTTTCTGACCTGAAAAAAATACAAGACATTTTTTTCTGAAATTGTCCGTGTCGGAAATTGCACGTCCCTATTAAGCTCACGATTAAAGTAATTTCTGGAGGAATCGCTTTTGGCTGGTCTATGAATTTGGAAGAGCGTGTGTCAACGTAAGGGCGTTCATTTTCAAAACATCGGAATGAGAATATATCTGCTTGCTGCGTAAAGGGCGTTATGTTCAATATAGTCAATTTTGGGAAATGGCGATTAAGATTTTGTCAAATTATTCAAAAATATTCAATTTTTAACTCGATTTTTTTCTCACACTATTCCGCAGATATTATAAATGACACACTCCAAACGCATGAAATGAGGAAAACTCACCAAAGGTTCTTCACAACTTAACAAAGATCAAATAACAGATTCAGGTGTGATGTGGTGGAACTGTTCCATAAAAACAGAGACGAAGACTATTACAATTTTCCACTTAATATGCTAAATTAACTTAATAATTCCACTTAAATATTAAGTGGAAAATTGTAACAGTCTTCGTCTCCTTTATTAATAAAGATTGTTCATATTGTACGGGAGAGTATACCAAAACGAATGATATGAACGAAGTGGCGAGGATGTGAGTTTTTCTACGGAAGGCCTCGTAGAAAAATAGATCTGAGAGGGTATGGACGTATTCCAGAATCCCAAATGACGTGCAATTTCATTTCAATCCACTCTTCTCACCTGCTTGCTCTCCCTCAAGTCTGGTTCCCCGCGAGGCGTGGGCTGGCGCCAGGGCCACCGCAATGACGAGCAGAAGCACCTTCTGCATGTTCGGTGAAGGCGGAGGGGCGACTGACTGGCTCTCGGAAATTCTCTGCGCGCAGAAACGCGCGAACTCCGGCGGCCGGCCTCCCCTCGTCGGCAGGCCGGAGGGGAAGGCCTCCCTCGACCCAGCAGATAACCATCTGCCCTTCACAACCCCTTCCCGCGACCTTTTGGCGTTCTCGCATCACAAAAAGCGCCTTGAACCAAGGGTGAGGGGGAGGGGACCGCGAAAACAATTCGTTCAAGGTGGCTTGAAAAAAAATGGTGGTCACTCATTTCCTAGATTCGTGTTCCCAAATATATTTTTCAGCGAGCATGCCCTCCGTTTCTCACGACTTTGTCTTCGAATATTCCCCGGTCCGTAATGTTTATCCGAATGATAGACGCTCCAAACACTAGCCCGAACCGGTTATTGAAAAACATTTTTCGTAAATCAAAAGCAATGGAGCTTATATAGTATTTCCCACTTTTAAATAGAAAAGAAATATGTTGTCTTGGAATTGAAGGTACTACTTGTATGAGCGGTCCCTCTAGCAGAGACGTCAACAGAGGAAGTTCAAATTAGATTGAGAGTAGACTAAAAACTTATTTTTACACAAGTGCTGTGGCAAAAATATATTTACGTGCCGCTGCTTTTAAATTTACAACGGATATGCTATCATAGAAACCCACAAAGAGTCTATTTTATGGTTCCATTTTGTGCAATGTATATAGGGACTCTCCCAAAAGTAACTACGTAGAATGTTTTTTTTTTTTTGCCACCAAAGGAGATGGCTGGAGTCGGATAATTTCTGGTGGGAAAGGTAATGGGATCTCTTGGAAATGTATTGTGACCCACGTCAGTTAATTGTGGGCATCTACAATGTGCGGGTTGCTGCCAGACTGGACCCCTGTTCGACGGTCACATCGGGAATTCACGATACCACTTTCCATGGAGCAAAGATATGCGATGAAATTTCGTGTTTAAGCCGGGAAATTGGGTTCGGAAACCATTAACCATGATTGAGGATACTTATGGCGATGGAAAAATATCCCAAGTGACGGTTTTCTGCTTCTACACAGGATGTTATGGGGGGGGGGAGAGAGGAAGTTGACGATGGACCATGGCCCTGGACCATCATCAACAACACAGTGCGATGAAAATGTGCAAAAAGTTCACATACTTCAATTCTGATTGACTCCAAAGTGTCAGGATATAAGCAGAAGAGAGAAATATTCCGAAAACCAGATTATATCGCATTCTTACAGGATATTTGGCCATGAGAAAGGTGCACCAAGATGGTCCCCAAGGTGCTGTCGAAAGACTGCTTGTGTGACAATTTTGCCTTGACCTCTTGAACCACTGTGAAAGTGACCCGAAATTTTTAGAATAGGTGGTTACTGGTGACAAAAAATGGTTCTTTGAGTACCACCTTGAGCATTTGAGTACCACATTGGAACACTGGATTATGCCAAAGAGGCTGTGGACGTGGTGCTTGAACGAGGGTCCTGTTGATGCCTTACAGGAAGTGTACCAGATGCATGGCAGAGGCGCTGACATCGGTGTGTTGATTCACAAGAGTTTTAGTAATTTAAAGTTTGATTTGCAATAAATGTTTTTCCCAGATACATTCTACTTGTTTTTGGGAAAGACCTTGTAGACAAGTATGTTTGTATGTATGTATGTATATACAGGTCAAGATATATTTGCACTCAAACTCATTTACTGTAAATACATCGTATTTAGGACATCGCAAGTACGAATTACCATTTGCTGAAGCAATAGCACTGAATTTTAATGAGTGTGTCCAGTTCCTAATTATAGTACCAAAATGCGCATCTACTCATATTAAATTGAGAGCGAAAAAAATATCGTTAAAAACCGTAATTTCGTTTAGACACGTTATGAACTAAGGAAATACCGGTAAAAAATGCATGAAATTTTGAGGAAATGCATATATATACAAACCATAAACACAGTAATCAACCCGAAGGTCGGTTTGGTTAGTGATGGTAGAGTTCACCAGAAAGTGCCTTTCCCTGTATCAGTTGTGGTTTCCCAGGAATGTCTGGTACCCAAAAATCACATAGCTTGGTGCCCAAGGAGGCTTTCCCGGGAATCGAACCTGGGCCCTCCGATCTGTAATGGTTGCGGCAGTCCACGGTTAGAGCGTTGGACTCCTAACCGGAGGACCTGGTTCGATTCCAGGGCACATGCAGAGGATGTATATATTTATATATATCCTCTGCACTGGATAGAAAAAATGGATAAAAAACATATTGATTGGGATTTTGAAGACTGTGATAGAGGGGAGAACGTTAGGAAAACGAGGAAAGGGATGTTGGACGGAATGAAGGGAGGAAGGAAGCATGTGGAGATAAATTGGGACTTTGTTATGGAGTAGGATGTTGGCTCGTGTTTTTTTATGAGAGACAAGATATTTATTTGGAGATTGTGTCCATCCAAAAACCTACCTTAACCGGTAGATGACTATATGGTATGCTCATAAATATTTCTCTGAAAAATATGACCAAGGTTAGCATATTAAAATAGTTTTCAAAAATTAGTTTCAAATAACTTCTACTACCCAGAGGTCCACGAGATTCCTAGAATCTAGCGTAGAGCATGATGGGATGCCTTATAGTAAGTAAGGTTGCATACACGGCGGAGGTCCCTTCCCTTCGGTGGGTGCTTCGAGTGGCCGGTCCACAGCGGTGCGGTTACTACTTCCTCCCGCCGACTATTTCCTATCGACGAGTTCCACGGCGATGCTTCTGGTTTGAAACGACGCATTGGTGTTTAGAGAGAGTCCGCCTCTCCAACCGGTTTACGATCGGTTGGACTCAAGATGATCTGGAATAAAACTACTATGCCAGCAGCAAAGACACGAAGTCAACGACAAAAGTGAAATCAACACCGGTGATTGCATGCACTCTATGCGTGACACATGGTTGACACCGTTTATGAAGGGAGTGACCCTATGTACGTAATCTTTTTGGAATGCCATTCTCTTTTGGATTTCTTGACCGTTGGTTGCCCATAGTGACAAAATTGTTACCCTTTTCGATAATAATTCGTAATAAAAATTGGTAAATCACCTCCAAAATTCCAGTCACCGTAAAACTTAAAATCTTGTTTCATCTTTTCTCTGTCGAAAAATCATTTATCGTTTGCTCTATATTCATAGTGTGCCTCTCAAAAACGTTCGCCATTATTTTTAAAATGAAAGTAACATGTAATGTTGGAAAGAATGTTAAGACTCTCAAAGCACCAAGTCCATTAAATATTCTTACCTCCAGCTTCCACAGGAATTGCTGAACTACTATCAATGCTCAGGGACTACCCTCTCATCAGAGAATTGGTTTAAAGTGTACAGAAATTTCCAGAGAACCATTTCTGGAATATTTTTAGGGCCATTAACTGAATCGCTCCTTGGACATGTGTTCTAAAAATCTCAACAGGAACTTCTTCAAATATCTTAGCAAAGATTAATCGCTGTGGGAAGCAGTTGTTTTTCCCCTACTAAAATCCACTTGCTGTCTTTTAGTTTTTTAATGCTAAGTAAGACGAATGGTACTCCTTGTAAGTAATTATAAGTTTTATGCTTCCAGCAAGAGTATGCAACCCAGTACAATGCCCCGTTGAGATATGAAAACTTTACGTTACCATTTAGGAAATTGTGTTGTGCCCACTGTAAAATTAAATGAATCCATTGTCAAATAAGTGACACACGTAGATTATATTTATAGAGCTAAAGAAACATTCGAAATTAAGTACAAAATATTGAAGGAAGGTAACTCATCTTGAAACAAATCATCAATATCTTCTTTAGACAATATCGAGAATTTTTACATCTGTAGAAAATTATTGCAGAGTTTATCATGTTTGTATCTTTAGGTAATATGTTGAACATTTTTGAACTCATGTAAGCAAAAGACCGCTTGAGCACGTACAGAAACATTCTATCTACTATGAGAAACGGTTGGTTTATTACCACTTATTATGAAAAAGATTCCCAATGCCTTAAACGCATACAGGTATTTTAATGGGAGCAAGCTTAGATTGACAAATTTGGGGTATCAGTGCTCATGCTTATTTTTAAAAGTTATACTTTTATATATACTTTAAATAATAATAAAAGGTAATGAAGTATATACTGGGTTGAACTGTACCTTTTATATCGGCGGAATTCTCAACTAGAGTGTTACTGATGGTCCTAGAGGATGTGATAGCTAAACCCTCTATTTTCAGACCTGAAACTCGGAAGAACCGAGTATTATTCTATATTTTCAGCCTAAAGGTACCAAACCAGCGTGTGTGGTGGCCAACGATCAAGACATTTTATCCTAAAGGAATTCTCAACGGATGGACAAATCTTAGTTCGTAGTCATGGAATGCCACTAGATCGGCTGCTAGTCGCCGGGAATGCATAAAAGTGTGTGGTTCCCTCTTCTTTATCGTAACCGCATACTCTTGGTTGTACCAGGAAACTGGCAGGTACTCGCTATGCTTTGCCGGATGTCAGAGGGATGTTGTCACAGGTGGCGGATGTAATGGCATCCGCACAAAACCTGCTTGATTCAAGAGCATTCTCGAGCTATTTGAATCTAACAATGTTTTTTTAAAGCAGCAAGCAACTTCATTCACAGTCCACCCGCCGCTAATTTCTGGAATTGCCCTGGTTATGATAAAATTTAAGCTCGTTATATGCAGAGAGGAGAGCCCAAAAGTCAAGTTTCCGTGAACATACACGTATTCATAACATACTGATTCAATGATTTGTACAGTAAATGGCCTGGAGCAGCATTGTGAATCCACATTATGACGTATGGAATGAGTTAGTTGTGAATTTAACTAAAAAATATTGATTCAATAAAGTATTGCAATTTATTCATTGTGATGGCAATTTAAATATATTCATGTGTGAGAAATTACGAGAGCTGCATTCTTATTTGACTTACACTTACTTTTTAAAGAAAAACATTTCATTACCCTTTGTTCCAGTACAGTACGTGCCATTTAACGAGTCAAGAGACGAGAGTCGCTTTTATGATAGACACTCCTGTGGGCAGAACCCCTTAGATTTGAAAATCTGTCATCCGAATTGAAAAAGTAGGACTAATGAGGCCTATTTTTAGAAAAAGTGCTTGCGGGACTCAAATTAGAGGAGGAGTATGAATCTCCTAAAAGCATATAAGGACTATGGAGTGAATTATTAAGGTGTTGAAAGTGATAATTCGTTGTATGTATTTAGGGCAAGCAGATCAAAAGTGATCTCTAAAAAAAGAACACAGATTTACAAAGCAGAGATTGAGTTGCCAACTGGGGTGTCTTAGGCGACGGTATTGCTGAAGAATGTCTATGTAACGGTAGTAATGATATTGATCAATATTTTAAGAGTCATCTAAAGGCAAGTGGTATAATACACCAAACAACAGTCCCTACACCACAGATTAAAATGCTTTGGTTTAAATGGTTTCGTGTTAATATAATAGTCCGGTTCTCGAACAAATATTTGCGAACCTCTTACCTGCGACTACTCCTGACGGAAACTAGCCTCGCTGATGTCATAGGCTTGCTTTCATGTAATTTATGGGATAATGAAAGCCATTCAGGGCCACTGTGGATTAACTCACAATCCCCAATTCTAAGGCATGCCGAAACTACTCATTCATTCTGATATTTCGAATACATGGGGTTCGCTCATCTTCCATCTTTTATCGTAGGTAACTATGAGTATTCGTATTACCAAACACCTGACTCCAAAAGATTTTCCAATATCAACGGAATGTCTTCCTGCCCGTTTTCTGTAAGTCTTATGCACAACCGGTTCCGGCTCAACTTCCGTTTTTAATCAGGCTTCTTTTGAGGATGTGTTGGTTTTCTCATAACCAAGTATTCGCGTGTGTTCAGCAACCCACGGAAGATCGACCTTCACGCTCTTTGCCTGCAAATGGTAGAAGGTTCCATGGACTTAGTGGAAAACAGGATTCATGGAATATATGCACGAATAAAATATAATTTCATTAGGCTCACAAAATTCGGAAAAAACGTAAGACGACTCTTTTTCCAAAGTCATTTTGATTGCAAGCAGCCCCTCCGTAAAGTAGATTGCATGGTGGATGCACCTTGAAATCAAAGATAATCTGCAGCAGTGTAGGACCCATTTTATTGACACAAGAAGACTGTAAGGCGTCCGTAAGGAGGTTTTGAAAGAACAATCATTTTAAGAGCGCGGATTGCACGTGCCAGGACACAGTGGCCGTCTTGTTAATCCTTGAAAGTTACAGACATATTTCAGGCGTTGAAATCACCCACGGTGGGGATTTGGGAATATTGTCCTTTGATGCAGTGGGATTTGAATGTCCATGTCGTAGGTAAGAATGATTGTAATCTTGTAAAATACTAGAACACATTATTGTCAGTACCATTATGAGATTACTTGATTGTTGGAAAATACAAAGCAACAAGCAGCACGGATTTAGGAAGAGCAGATCTTGCGAAACACTGATCTTTTCATTCACGATATACTTAGATCTGGAGAAAACTACACACAAGTCGACGCAGTATTCCTAGATTTCAAAAAACCCTTCAATAACAGCATGCAAACTGCGAAATAAAGGGTTCAGTACTAACTACGGCCAAACACGTTAAATATTTGGGGGTGGTTCTAATTCCATGCCTTTCATGGAGAGTACATATCAGGACAATATGCGGATCCGCTTTAAAGAAACTAGGCGTCATTAAACGGATGCTAGGGAAATGTAATGAAAAAGTTAAAGAGAGGTGTTATTTTGCTCTAGTTAGAACACATTTGGAATATGCCGCGAGTATTTGGCATCCTTGGGAGAAAATCTGGCAAAAAGAATTGGATAATGTCCAGAGAAAATCCGCCAGATTCGTTAAAAATTGTTATAATAAGAACACGAGTGTGACAGGTCTCTTAGGGGATATAGGCTGGGAGCCCCTTGAAATACGAAGAGAACAGACGAGAGAGCGAAGAGAACTTGGACTCTTAGAAATGATCAGAACCAACGACTTTAACGATGACACAAAAGGAATAATAATGACCCCACACTACTTAGACCACCAAGGTAAAATAAGGGAGAGAGATTCCAATACGGATAGATTCAAATACTCATTCTTCCACAGCACAATCAGAAATAATAATAGTAAGAAACCGAATTGACTTCAGAAATATTAAAAACATTTAATTGACAAGTCTGAACAGAATTAAACATTGCAAAGATGTTAGGTGTTGTATACCTGTAGGTGCATGTGTATGTTGGTTGGTAGTTTGTGGTTTGCATGTGTGTAGGATTTAAGGGTTTTGCAAAAATGTATGCAATGTTTGTTTCAAGCTTTTGCATTCTTTTTTTCTAAATTACGGGTGGTACCGTAACACCCCTCCGCCACTCGCCCTTGCGGCTGCTTACGGGGCATTAAGCAGATGTAGATGAATGATTAATGACAGGGATACCCCCGAGATTCAACTAACTTAACCTCCACCTTGTGCTAACTTGCGACCCCCTCATAACATCCAACTAAACACACTTCCCTCTAAAAAGAATGGTCAGCGGTGAAGTAAGGGTATTACAGTATTACAGAAACTGTTGCAGAGTAAGACTCTTTCGGTGAATTTGTTAGTCATAACGACTGAAATAATTCTTTGTTTATTACATTAATTTTCATCAGTGCAATATAGCATGTCACGTAATTCTGAAAGTAAATAGTTAATTGGTTGCTTGACCATTGAAAAAAATCTTTCAGCGTTGTTACACTTGGCAATAGGCTTGCATAGAGTCAATTCAAAACTACAAATATTTTCATTTTATCCCTCCGTTTACAAGGGTTAGCCGTTTTTGTTTTACGTTGAACCGTAAAATTTGGCGATTCAGGAAATCTAAAGTAAATATTATTATTAGGTAATCTACCGTTTAAGGTAGGTTTTTGGATGGACACAACTATTAAATAAACATTTTGTGACTCCCCACGTAGCAAACTAATTTATATCAGGTCCCTCCTCATCTCTGTGTACTTCTTTCCTCCCCTCATCCCGTCCAACATCCCTATCCTGTTCCTGCCCTTACTTCGCTTGCCCAACATTCTCCCCTCTATTACCCTCTTCAACATTCCACTACCGCTCAATACGCCTTTCATCCATTTTTCCTGCCTCCATAGGATTTCACTCAACAAACCCCTCTCCTCACCCACCATCTCTAGTACTTCCTCATTTGTTTTCCTTTCGGTCCATTTCACCTTCTCCATTCTTCTCCACACCCACATTTCCAAAGCCTCCAATCTACGTCAATCCTCCTGCTTCAGTGACCACGTTTCCGCGCCGTACATAGCTACGCTCCATATCAGAGTTTTTACGAGTCTTGTCTTAACATCCCTACTCAACGTCCCCGTCATCAACTCCCTCCTCCTTGAGAAAGCCTCCTTTCCTAGCGCAATTCTTCTCCTTACGTCCCTACCACTTTGACCGTATCGGTCCAAAACACTTCCGAGATATGTAAACTGCTCTACCTGCTCTATTTTTTCCCCGCCTATTTTAATATTTAGCTTAGCCTTTTTCTTTTTGGAAAA
The DNA here is from genome assembly GCA_037158775.1 of Hetaerina titia. NCBI lineage: Eukaryota > Metazoa > Arthropoda > Insecta > Odonata > Calopterygidae > Hetaerina > Hetaerina titia. The sequence continues at coordinate 141,739,437 of CM073769.1, forward strand.
TCGTATAACCTTTGTTTTTTTAATATTGATTCTCATCCCATATTTGTCGCACTGAAACTCCAATTCACTCAGCAATGCTTGCAACCCCTTGGCTGACTGAGCAACTAATGCTTGGTCATCAGCAAACCTAACCGATTTTACGAATTCCCCTCCGACTTTCATTCCTACCTCCAGTTCTTCCCATGCCTCTTTAATCATTTCCTCTACATATACGTTGAACAGTACCGGTGACAATGGGCAACCCTTCCTTACACCTCTTCCTAACACTGCCCATCCGAACTCTCCGTTCCCCACTCGCACCTGAGCAGTCTGAGACATGTACAGGTTGCGGATCAGTCTCCTCTCCCTCCAATCCATTCCTATTTTCTGCAATACACGCATCAATTTTTCCCAATTCACTCTATCAAACGCTTTTTCTAAATCTACAAAACAGGCAAAAACGTCCTGGTTGTATTCTATATTCCTCTCAATTAGTGATCTCATTACTGCAATGGCATCACGCGTACCTTTTCCCTTCCTAAACCCAAACTGATCATCCCGTAAGTAATCATTTGCCTTACTCTCTATCCTTTTGTTGATGATCCTGAGAATAACTTTAGCTGCGTGGGATATCAAACTTATTGTTCTGTAATCCTCACATGATATAACCTTTGCCTTTTTTGGAATAGAATTTCAATAACCTTTAGAATTTTCTACGTCCAGGGTAAATCGAACGTAATGATTTTCACGCTTGGTGCAAACTCAAACCGAAAGTCGTTTCGTCACGTCGTTTTTGACTCGTTCAATCGAGTTTTGGCGTGCAAACGTAGGGTAAAGAATGAGGGCTTGGGGTGTTTGCAGGCAGCGAAGTGGAATTAGATGGAGGTTAAAGTGCGGGGGGGGGAGAGTGGGGTCGAGAGGTGGAAGTGGCTCACGGATGAATGCGACAAAGAGGAAAAACGGGGAATCGGTCGAGGTCAAGGTCATATCTCTCTCCATCCTAACTCAAAAATTCATAATTGTAAGTAATTGCCTGTGAAAATCCGAGACATGGAATCAAGCCGGAGGTGGACCGTAGAAAAATTCTCCGCACCAGTGGATTTTTTTGAACCGGAAATCACGAACTACCTTCACGGTCAGGAACTGTGTTTAGGATCGGAGAAGAGGTCGAAGTGAAATCGAGGCGAATGCTGCGGCGGGCCGACTTTCTCGCTCTGCATTTTACCCTGACCTCCGCCGGATTACCCCCTGCCCCCCGTGGTACGCCGCGGAACACTTGGTCAGCGATGCGAGAAGAGCGAACGGACGGGACCAGCAATGAGCAGCGGGGCAACTCTCGGACATGTGAGCGAAAAGCGGGTGTCGAAGAAGGAGCGAGATGTGGCGGATACTAAAGGACAGCCTGGAGTGGGGCGGAATTTCACGAATACCCGGAATTTCGCGAATACCATGATGAATTATTCGGAATAGATCTGATGCGAACACCCCGTTGCTCCATGCTTACTTACAAGTGCAAGAAGCTTAGTAGGATAATTCCACTTAATCATAATGCTTGTATCTGTATATCTATAGCTGTACTCGAATTGGCCATACGATTCGGCTTTTTTTGCAAGGTAACTAGTGGTTTATACCGGACATTTAATCCTTCAAAATGCCAAATGTCACTCCCGAAGAGCTGATTTTGTTCCCAAGTATAACCATTTCCTCCACTGAATAAATGTAATTCAATGGCCGTAATGTCCGTTGAAACATTTTCACGCAATTAGCATCTGTGGTCATGAATCAGAATCCAAGTCTCTGAGTTCTTCTACTCTAAATAAAAATATTGAATACACTTTTCGTTTTACACTGATTATAAATTTTGAGTTGACGCCAAGTACATGTGCTCAACATATACGTCATTGGGGAAACTGTCAAAATGTGTTCAGGGACTTCCAATACGTATATTTCCGTTGAAAACCCGAAATGAGTGTTTTTACAATACCCTCTTCTACACTGCGGATGGAGAAAGTAACAAAAAACATTTAATTATGTACATTATTTCTAAAAATATATCCACAATAATGATGAAAGCACACAGAGATGATGAGGGGCCTGAGGTAGAGTAGGATGCTGGATTGTGTTTTGTTATGAGATATTTATTGTGTAGTTGTGTCCATCCAAAACCTGCCTTAACCGGTAGATTACGTAAAAAAATAATGATGAACCATACTGAGCACAGAAACACTCACAAGAAAAGTGTCCTCCACCTTATTCGTTGGAACTTTGGAAAAGGCATTCACTCGCGGGGATTTTTTTTAGTTATTTCATTCGATGGTATTTGACTCAACTTCATGAAACTTCAAGAGGAATTTCCTATACTACATAAATTTATTAATTTTACTCAATTGCATTGATAACCTCCAGTTGAAGGTGTCGACTGTTCAACGAAACCGGTTATTTTAAATCAAATTCGGTGGAACTTACGAAGTTATATTGTTCACAATTTTTAAATACTTGTTATAGGGCTACAGGCTCGTACCTATAAAATGGAAAATGGCTATTTTGCTTTAGGTCATGATATTACGAATCACATTCTCCTACGAGGGAAGTATTGGGGGCTGTAGTGGATGCAGAAGAAATAGTTACTGGAAATTTTAGAGTAGTTGCATCTGGATGAAAAAGAAATATTTTACTCTAGTGCTTCAACTTTTGCTCCTTGATTGTATGACATTGTATTTCGACAGATTTCCTTCCTTACTTAGAGAACTGATGCCCTGGGTTGCCCATGAATCCCTGCTCATCGTCTTTCCTCGGAGATTGTCATTAACCGTTTGAAGGAGGCACAGGAAAAGGGATGGGGATATGAATATACAAACGATGCACGTGTTCATATTACTGAGAATGTACTGTGGATGACCAACGCCAAACTAAATGCTATATGCCACACATTTTCGGTCTTCTTTTATTTTCTGCTGGTACTCAAACGCTCCGACCGAAGTTCATTGATTCGAAAATCCTCCAAAACGAATTTTCCAACCAAAACTCTCTCCTCTCTGAAAGGGAGAGCATTTTATCTCACGGAAGAGTGAAATTGGAAAGGAGTTAACGGATTAAAGGACTGCCCTTAAATAACACAAGGCTTTTTTGGGGGAAAGTTTGGGTTTACCTTCTCATTTCCTTAACGCGTAGTGGAGGGGAGGTTCAGAAGGAATTCTACCTCAGGCTTATTGTCACATTATTTCTACCAATGTTTATAAAGGAAGAATGTTAGTTATCATGGATCAACAAAGAACATATTGTTCAAACACTCACCCATGAAACTCTTGTTTCAGAATTAGTTAAGCAGCTACCTTCATAATGAGAAAGTTTCAGAAAATGTGGTTCGTATATCTGCATTTATGCCAATGCCCCTGAATCGAAAAAGTTGTCTTCCTCGTGGTTGATGTACTTTTTGTCGACGGAATTGTAATTAAACTGATTATTAAAATTAGCGGAAAAAAATCTGTCGTCAAACCTAAATGCGTTTTTTTAGAAAAACGTGTGCCCGTCTGGTAATGATGATAGCGCTGATAAATACTAAAAAGAAGAGGAAGGGAGTCACATCATACATATATATATGCATACATACATACATATATTTATTTCAATATATACATGCATACAAACATATATATCCTTAAAAAGCCGGGTGGTGGAGATATACGAAAAAATATACCAAATTTCACTGCTGCTTCCGGTGCCCACGAAAGGGAGAGCCTATCCTGTCGTGTGACTTTCGTGCACCTCCGCACGTTCACGTTTTTAATATCTGATTCGTACGTTCCATTGTTTTTGTTCATCCATTGCTTCCCCCCAGCGTATTTCCCCATTCATTTCGGACCTGAAAATCTTGATGTCGGCAAACGGCCATTTTGAAAATAAACTACATGTGCAAGGACACCTCTGATTTTTAATTACCATTTCGTTGAATAGCGCCTCAATTTTAAAGACTTTTTTCTGAGATTTGGTCTAAATATTTTCATTCGCTGCGATCTATTGCCTTAAGAACTCTCTCGGGACAATTTTTTCCGAGACATTGACCTGCTTTCCCCCCGCCCCCTTTTCTCCATTCTCTTCGAATCAATCAATTCGGCAGTCTTACTCGAGTGCTCCTCATCCATTTGCCTTTGCCAATCGCTGCTGCTCCCCCCTCCCTCCCCCCCCACTGCCTGCCTCTCCTCTCCCCGAATCCCGCTCCCTCCCCTATCAGTTTTCCTCCTTGGCCATGCGGGAACATGGCCGCGCTTAAATTGTTGCAAGAAGTAATACCCAGCGTCGAAACCATGGCCGTCGTCATATGGTCATTTGGTCACGGACCACGGACGGTCATGGTGGATCGACATGTGGTCACGATTGAAAACCGACTAATATTACGAAATTAATAGAAAAATAATATAAAAATTGAGTTTTCTGGTGTAAAACAAGGCAAAATACCAGCTCAATTATTTATTTTACAATAAAGCCTGGGAATTATCGAGAGATGTTTTGGCTACCTCCTGAGACGAATTGAAGCGAAAAATTAGAATTGAGATTTTAGTGAAAATTTCTCGTGTAAAACAAATATTATATTACATATCCGAAATCGAAAGTGTAGACTCTATTGAATACTTAGGCGTTACCCTCAGTCGTGACCTCTCCTGGGAGAAACATACTGGAAATACTATATGTGGACAAGAATTTTACAAAAGAAGGATTTTATTTGGGCGCTGTACAGGAAGGTTAAAACCAAGTTTGAGAAAGTACGTAGCGTAGGAACGTATAAAACGAGCGTGGGAAGGGAATATCTGTGATAACAAAGATAAGTAGGGAAAAAAATATTATTTGAACCCGATAAGACCCAAGAGAGATGAAAGGAGTATATCGAAGAAATTAATGGTAAAGACTTTAGGCTAGCAAGGTTAGACATGGAAAGAAAATATGGCAAAGATGAGGATGGCTTAGGTACAGGTTCAATCGAAGGCGAGAAAGAAAGGGTATTTAGGAAATTAAAATCAGGAGAGGGAGGCTCCGAAACAGCCAAGCGTGAGTCTCCCGTAGTCTTGTTATCAGCTGATCGGAAAGATTCATCTCTGGAATCCCTCGCTGATACTGATCCGTCCTCTTCGGAAAGGTAGCTACGATTTCAGTATGTTCCTTATTTATTTTCCTGTCTTTTCTTAAATGGTTGTAATCCCTCCTAGATTTTAATACTGCTATCATATCTCCTCTTTCGCAGGCACTCAAGCCCATCTGAACTAAAGATTTCTTTTTTTTAAAGTTTTTTTCTCCAGTTATAGACAAAAGTAATGATTCTAATGAATGAGTCTAATTAAAAAAATAATACATAATGTGCATAATGCTCTGTTAAAATTCCAGACTAGTGTATTTTTTATTCCGTGTGCCCTCAGTGACTTTATTGCGAATGGTATGTGGCATCTCCGATTTAGCTTTCCATTTGTGGGGTGAAGTATAACGGCATAAAATTACTGTTCATGGTAACTACGGATCTTTCCAGTTTCAGTTACCAATCAGCATATTAAGAATAAACATGTGAATATATTTATCAATAAAATTAGCCATTAATGCAAATCAGAGCATACATCTTCTGGCATGATCTTTGTTAATAATTTAAGTAATTTTGATAGAATGGTTTTGTAAATTGAATTAAGTTATTTTGATAATTTTATTGTTTAAATCGATATGAAGGAATAGTATAACTTATCCTTCGTTGTTGAAATTAAACTAAAATTAAACATTTTCAAATCCGGAACAAATGTCATATTAACTAAATCCTTTAGGGAATTGAAAATAAATAATTTCATTAAACAGACCAAAGTACACAAATGAAAGATAATTTTTACAGTGCAAAAGTACGTATATATCAAAAGTATAAGAATATTATTTCTCGTATTAATGGCATTCAAATAAGACAGTTCAGACTTAATGGTTAATTTGGCAAATTTTATGTCCTCAGTTATTGCCTCTCCCATCGCTTGCCTGTTTCCTTCATTTCTTCCTTTTTTTCTCTCCATGTCCTTACTGCCTACATTTGTCTTTCATCATTCCTGTTGCTATACTCTCGTTTCAGTCTCATATTAGAATATTGCAGCATCCATATCCACAGTCTCTCTCTTCTCTCATACACTTACTCTATTTCTCCACCACTTTTGTCGCCTGTTGGCATGTAAACCTGAATGGCTAGAATGTTTTTGGTTGCAGACTCTGCTACCTGTCACTGTCATAGTTCACCTTTCTGACACGTCTTTGTATTTTTATTCACAATAAATCCAACTCTGATCCTTCCTCTTTTTCACGCTGTAATAGCATGTAGTCTCTCCACATTGTTCGAAACCACAACCTCCCCCCCTCACTTCATTTACTCCATTAATACCCATCTTGTTTCTCTCCATCTCCTCTCAAATTTCCTTTTTTGCATGCCTCAGGAGAAATGAAACTTTCCTTATGGTTCTTAAAATTTCTGGTGACTTCTTAATTGCCTTTAATTATCTAAAAACATTAGTTGATTTTTAGAAGACTGAGAGCTCTTTCATTTTTCAGATTAATTTCCTGTTAAATCTGAGAAATGATAAGTTCATTGGATGATGGTGAATTTTTGATTGTCACTCACTATATGTAGAGCCAGTGGATCTGATAAAACAATTAGCTTGCTGGGTCCACTCCCATACCCCGGTATAATTGGTTCACGTGCAGGAAGGGGGAACTAGATTTGTAAAATGTTGTCATGATAAATTTAGTAGTGTATCCAAAATATTAGAGCAGCTAGGCTGGGAATCACTCAATGGACCGAAGGTTAAATTACAGATTGAAGCTCTTGCATAAAATGGATGGATATCTCTTTAGCAGTGATGTTGAAAATGTATTATTACCCCTATTGTACTACAGAAGGAGAGATGATGTCAATAAAGTTAGAGAGAATAAGTGTAGAACAGATAGATTTGATGTCATATTTCCCACGAATGATAGGGGATCAGAATAATATTGTCTGACCACGGTAGGGGTAAAAATATTTGGGTCAAAATTAGTCTGGCGTCTATTTATCCCCTGTCCCACACCCTTGCAGTGACTTGCTGTGCACTACAAAATAAAAATACAAATTTGCTGTAGTGGCCTTTGCACTTTGATTCTTAGTAGAAACTACATTTATAAGGAGGAAAATTTACACCTTAAGGCTCATTTGAATATAAAATAAGAGAATACAAAAATCTCATTTTAAGGCTTGCTGGTATTCATGCAAACATTAAAGTATTTAAATTGTTGGACTAAAAATTCATATTTAACTTTACTTCACCAACTTTATTTCATAAACGCCTTACCTAATAATTGATGCATATAGAATGTCACTGAAACATACTATATAAAACCATGATTAGTTAAAATATCTTAAATCTTTATAGATAGGTATGTCTAGCTCTAATTGTTAAAAAGATTTTCAATAGTGAAGTCATACCGCTGCTATTATGTCCTTTTTGGTAGGCCCTAGTATTGACGATCAAAAATTAGTAATGACTGAATCCTTAGATTATTTCAGTTATCTGGAAGCATATTCAAAAAGTTAGGGAGAATAGAAATAATATGCATGTGGAAAATTTTTTAAAGTAATTATGGTATCATTTTTGGAGGAGTCTAAGGATGACACAGACGAAGAGCAATCCAACGAAGACAGACACAAAGAGGAGTCCAACTAAGATACACATTTCAAGAAACTGTAATAGTAACTTTAACAGAGTCACCCGCTATGTGTGCATTATAATGCAACCATTTCAGAGAGTAAAAATCATTCGCCTTGACCGGGATTCGAACCCGGATCCCTCGATATAGTTACTATTACAGTTTCTTGAAATTTGTCTAAGGTATGAACAGCCTAAGTGTTTGAAATTGGCTTTATTAACATCGTGGACTGTGGCGCGTCGCGCACGACTACGAATGCCTGTGACATTGTATGTACGGTATTTCGTCATAACATCTTGTTCCTTTAAAGCCCCCAAAATTTCAGAGTGTAAGAGGACGTCTCGGTAGCTTAAGTGGTTAAAGCACTCGGCCGGATATCGAGGGATTCGGGTTCGGATCCCGGTCAAGGCGAATGATTTTTACTCTCTGAAATGGTTGCATTATAAGATACCCATGTTACTCATTTAATGCTCGTACTATAGCCATACCCATGCATATTAATGTGAAGACAATTTCACAGCTCACACCCCAATTAATTCTATTGCTAAGTGGGATCATTTGAAACAGAGCAAGTATTTAACTAAGAGTTAACCTTATTAATTTTCTTTGGGGGGAAAGAAATATTCTGTTTCTTTCAAGTTTCACTGTAACTCTGTTCAGAATACCTAATCTCCCAAGTGTTGGAATGAGATCTCATATATTCCTGTATCGTCTAAAAATTTTGAAGTATGGCTAATGCATTGAGTTAACTCAACAACTTTCATTCCAAATGAAAATGTTTAATTCAGGACTCAGGTGTTATTACTATTCATCAAAGTAACAGAAATTATCAAAGTAACTACTCCACAAACCTCATGCTATCCCACCTACCTCCTCAACTTTCCCTCCCAGAACCCAAAACACCCTAGTGACTCAAACCCTCCTCCTTCCTCCCCATCAATACTCTATTCCCCACTTGAGCCCTACAAATTCACCCTTACCCAGTCCAATGTCATATATCCCTCACCATGCATGCCCCAAAAACATAACCAAACTCTTTTCCACCTCACAACTCTTCACCCACCTTCTTACCTCCTAAAACTTGGTAAAATACTCACGTGGATAATTTCTGTAACTCATTTGAATATTTTGCACAGCAGCAAAATCTGGTTGTTTGAAGTACTTTCATGTGAAATTGAAAGTTTTCGCATTTTTTTACTTATGAACTAGCTCCACAAAGTCAATTCCAGAAACAAATTCCTACGATTGAGCTAATTTAATTACTCTTGCTTTCCCACAGAGCTTGCTAAATTTTGATTTAAGATGAAAATGAAATCGTTTCAATGATTTTTATACTTTATATTTTCCTTCCTGAAATGTTATGGCATATGATGTAAAATATTTTTTTAACTGGAGATGAATTTTTATATTTGGTGCAAAAGCTTATTTGAATTAGATAAGGTGAGAAATAAGTGATTACTGTCAGGTATGCATCCATGCAAAATGCATTCAATGCTTCTTTATTGAATAATTTAACTCTTTAACTCTAAAACCATAGGTGCTCAAAAAAATGTTCCCAACTTCTATCATTATGCATGTAACTACTTACCTGCTTTAAAACCTAAGTCAAGTATCTTGAAGATGAAACTGGATCTCTGTGTGTACAATCAATTATAAACTGCAAGGGTTTTTGGTTGGTAGAAACCTAAAATAAATATTTTTTTATGGTATGGTTTATGCATACTATCATTTCGCAATATAGTGTTGGACTTTCATATGTACTCTCTTGTATTAAAATAATCTTTGTGATAGTAATATTATAAATATCTATTGAATCTTTTAAAAAATAGTGTGAACATTGCATAAGTTTTCCCAGTATTTAATGAGAAATAACATCTTTCTTATACTTGTTCTTAAATCAGTATCCTTCACAATTACATAAGCTTCTCCTGGGCAGCACTGTGTGTACTATGGAGTAGTTTTTCTCAAGGTAGCTGTTATGTGATTGGAGGTCTGAGCACACTCAAACCCCTTTCTCTAAAGATTATGCATATTTCATTACAATTTCATTTATTGCTCACTAATACAAGTGCTAAATTTGTTATATTTTAATCAATTCAATCTACCAATTTGGATATTTTCTTAAAATATTCATATTTTGTCATATTTATGTGAATTGGTCCAATATCATTGGCTCTACTTTAATTAAATAAATTACATGGCATAAATAATAAAGTTTTAAATAATAAACTTTTTTAAATAATAAATTTTTTAATTAATAGAATTTGGAAACATTAGTTACCTAGAATAATGTGAATAGTTGTCTTGATGCATATTTAAATCTCTGTGAAAAGCCCCATTTACATATCCAGTTCAAGGTGCAGTTCGCTTTCCAAATTAAAATGGGTAATTATCATTCAAATCCTAGGGTGAAACTAACTTGAGCAGATAAATGTTGTAATGTCCCTTGTATTTCTTTAATTTCCATATTGGATGGGCCATGCAAGCATTAAGTATAAAAAGTATTCACAGGTGTTTTTCTGGATATTTAACTCTATCTTCATAGGACTTGCTCTCATGTTTTGTTGAGCAATCATTTGCAAAGTGTGCAAGTCAGGTGAGTGATTCTGGACATTTAAAATAAAAAATAATCTAGTAGCTACCATTCACTGATCCACTATTTACCCACACATAAAGGCTTCGTATTTGATTGTTCAAGGGCTTGCTAAAAAATTCAAAGTTAATACATGGTGAGAGGGCAGCAATAAACTATGTGGAAGGAGGAATATAGTATGTGGAAGGAGGAATATATATATAATAAAAGGCATCAAGGATATGGATGGGAGAAGAGACTAACTTCCTTGATAAATCAGTGGGATGAGAATGTTCCTTGGAGACTTCCCTAATGACTGTTCATGTAATTCACTAGATTTTTTGTAGGTTTATGGATTTTCCCTTCCCTCCTTTATTCTAGAGATCCAGAGAAGTTTCCTCCATACATCCAACCAACACATACTCACTGGGCTCTCCTTGATAGAAAGGAAAGTTCACTACATTCATCCAGTCACCTTCCTGCTCAACCAAACCTAAATCTTCTCATGGGGGAAAGACCAATCTTGCTTAAGTACTTGAAATAGAAGTGGGAATTCTTGATTGTCTATTTTTTTCAATTTCTGTAGGTTCCAGGTCTGACAATTGTGCTCATCACTGGATGGGCCCCTAATGGATCTTCTTGCTTATACATTTTATTATTGAGATCTTATTAAAGTGAAAGAGTTTAAATCAACTTTACATTCCTGACTGGTTAATAAAATATGCAATTATTCAGGAAACATAAATTCCCTTACACAACATATCTCAATACAAGTTATAAAGTAAAGTAGGCCGACTATTTCCATCGCTCTCCCGACATTCCTTTGAACGTGCTTGCGAAAGGTGAGCTTCGCGTCAAAGATTACACCTAAATCGCAGTAAGAACGGACAGATGGGATAGGGCCGTTCGAAAGAGTGTATGAAAGCGAAAGTGGTTTGCGCTTTAAAGAGAAGGTCATAATAGCTGATTTGGAGGGATTAATGCCAATCGGAGCACCAAGCAGTGACGGAATTAAGAGCAGATTGTAGGGAAACGGCATCAGATGTTCAATAAATCTGTTTGAAAATTTGCAATCGTCTGCGTAAAGCAAAATATTGCATCCAAGGCGGACGACATTGTCAATAATGTCGTCTAAGTAAAGTGAAAAGAGGTGAGGACCAAGGACACTGTCCTTTGGTACCCCGGACGGTACAGAAAGAAGAGTGAAGGAAAAGCCATCGATAAGAACACGCTGTTTGCGAGAGCTGAGAAAGCTGTGGATTAAAGAAAGGAAAATGCCGTGTATGTTGTACCAATGTTTGAGTTTAGTGAGGCATGATCCACCGGGGAGAAAGCCGTGCTGATGGGAAGGGTGAAGTGAAGAAGACGGTCATGAATGATACGCTCGAAGATTATTGAAAGAATGGGCAAAATGGAGATCAGACGGTAGTTTTGAACTAAACATTTACGGCCGGGTTTTAGTATTGGGGTTATATTAGCAGTCTTCCATTGAGAAGGGAAGGTGCCACTCGGGAAGAATCTGTTGAAAAGAATAGAGATCGGAATATAGAGAGATGAAGCAGTGCAGTTGAGAAAAAGAGAACCGATATGGTCGAATCGAGTAGATTTAGAAGAGGGTAACGCGGTTAAATATATCAGAACTTCCTGAGGATTGGTTGAGATATGTAGAGGAGAGGAATTGCGAATTATTAGGTTTACATAATATAGCCGATTATTTTGCTTCATATTATTTATGCAAAAGTATTATCAATGCAATTAACAGTAATTTCAATTATGGTTTACATATTTCAGCCAAAATTTCAAAACCCTAAATATTTTTCATAAATCATGGATTTCAAAAACTGATAAAGAATAGTTTATTTAACAAGTTAATATTTCATAAGGAAAATATGTAGGTTGAATAAGACAGAAAAACCATAAACGCAGTGTTCAACCCGTAGGTCGGTTTTGGTAGGCGATGGTAGAGTTCACCCAGTACTAAGCCCGAGACGGCCGCGGCGTATGCTCAATTCACACATCAGGGTAGGGGGGCCTGTTCCTTTCCCTGTGCCGGTATTGGTTTCCCAGAAAGATCTGGTACCCGAAAGAAAGAAATAGTTAAATATATTTTTTTATTTAATGCCTTAATTAAAAAAAACATAGACACAGTAATCAACCATCACTTATCAAGGTCGGTTTGATAAGTGATGGCAGAGCTGCCTTGGAGCTGCAGGACTCTGCCCGGGAATCGAACCCGGGCTCTCCGGTCAGTAGTCCAACGCTCTACCCCTGGACTACCGCGACCCACTGCCTTTGTTTATATTTTGTAATTAACTCTTACCTACTTATGGAAATAAAGCTATTTTATAAATAAATACATTGGAAGTTATTTTTCAATCTACACATCTCGCCACTTCACTTCATGTACCTGTTTATATTGAAAGATTTTTTATTTACTCAGACTGGGTAGGTATCCTTTTAGGGTGAGGATTCCTTTCAGTAAAACTTTTGCTTCGACCTCTGTGTAATAAAGCTAGGACCTTCACCATCATCACATTCAAAACTTGCTGGATAAAGTAGATTAATTATAACCAACACTTTTTTCAACACCACAGAAGTCGTAGGCATACATAAAAAATACGGGGAGTTACAGGATAATATAGGACAGTTTAATGGTACATGGTTAAGCATGGATTTAAGAATAGAGTGATCAACTCACATAGTTTCCTGGGAGCTGGATAAAAATTTTGTGCCTATGAATCACATGTTTAAAGTAAAAGAATAATGAAGGAAGGAGTTTAAGAAAATAAAATCTAGAAGAATTCTGGGCCAAAAAAAGGAACTACCAGGATTAAGCTGGGAATCACTCACGGAGCGAATATTAAATTACAGATTAAATCTATTGCATTAAGTGGATAAGGACATCTCTTTAGCAGTGATGTTGAAAATGTATTATTACTCCCATAGTACTACAATAGGAGAGATAATGTCAATAAAATGAGAGAGATTAAGTGTAGAACAGATAGATTTGAGATGTCATTTTTACCACGAACGATGAGGGATCAAAATAGCATCATCCGACCGCAGTAGGGTCATATTCGGGTCAAAATTAGTCTGGTGTATATTCACCCCCTGCCACACACCCTAGCGGTGGCATGAAGGATACTAAAATAAATTATTGAGTGAGGATAAGGTGATGTGGCAAAGTAGAAGAAATACAGGAATATTTTAATCAAGGAATGAAATAAGCAGCGCATGACAGAATATGAATGGTAAATAGAAAAAGGGTTGGTAATTCATTGGCTAAAGAGGATCTCATTAGGAAGATGGATAACAAATGGAATTACATTTGAACATGGAGAATGCGGACCCAGAATTAGTTAGAAGAAAGTACAAAGTACTACACAAGTAACAGAGGTGAGAAACTAATAAGGAAAAGGAATCATGAAGGAAAAAGCAGTCCTAGGACATGGGAAGTTTACGGAAACAGGTCAAAATGAACATGTTTAGGAGGAAGGTGATGATTAAGTCAGGATGCAACATGGGAAATTTCATTTAAACAGTCAGCGAAGTGTAAAAAACCATGGGTTAGGCAAAATAATAATTACAGAAGAAGGCACTGTGACTAGATGGAAAAATGTATAGGGGAACTATATGATATAAATAAAGGCCAGGGAGGTAGGATATAGAAAGGGAAAAAGATACTCATAAAAATGACTTGGGACCAGAAATTCGTAACAATAGAAGAGGAAGTAAATGAAATTAAAATATGCTCTGGAATAGGCATAGAACTACTCCTGAATTTATAAAAGCTAGGAAGGAAAAGTTTTTAAGGGCCCATGAGAACCTTTTCTTAGGGAGGAATTAGACCAGAAGATTTTGTTAGATCAATATTGTTACCAATCCCAAAAAAAAGAAAAGTAGCAGTATGTTTGGGATATAGGACTTTGATTATCTACATAATGCCCCGCAAGGGCATGTGGGGGGGGATTATGTTATCGGTCTATGTTTGATTACACATGTGGCAAAGGTGTTACTTAGGATCAGCAGCATAAGGAAGGAGAAGAGAGCAAATGAATACTTAGGCGAAGATCAGTTTGAGCTGAGAAAGGGGGGGGGTGTGCATTATGCCATTGCAATAAATAGATTACTATTAGGAAGGAACGCAAGAGTGCGCTGAGGGAATATTCGTATCCTTTGCGAATTTTGATAAGACATTTGGCAGGGTTAACTGGATGGAGTTAATGAACTCTTGGCGGAAGATAGGAGTAGACTGGAGGCAGAGGCAACTTACCTTTAACCTGCCCATGCATCAGACTGCACATGTGTAGATTGCGAATAGTGTGTCAGGAAGGGGAATGCTGGACAGGGGAGCCAGAGAGGGATGTCCGCTATCGCCTGTTCTTTTCAATATACATACATGAGCAGGAAACGGTGAGTAATTAATGAGAAGGGCTAGAGGCTGGAGGGAAAGTGGATGGGAGCTCTAAATTAGCTAGACTTGTGGATAATCAAGTGTTAGTTATTCAGTCGAAGGTTACAATTAATAATTACCACATTGCAGAATCAGCATGATAGGTGTGAGAGTAGAATTAATCGTGAGAACACTAAGGTAATGAGATTCCAAAGAAGTAGGAAGACTAAGATAAACATTAAAGTTTGCGGGCATATAATTAGAACAAGTGAAACAGTGTAGTTATTTAGGTGTTTTGGAGGAGAGTGGGCAGCGGGCATTATAAGGGACATAAATCGACGAATCGCCTTGGATAACAAAGAGCTTAATGATAGCCGGGAGTTGATGACAGGTACCTTGAGTAGAGGCGTAAATAGGACACCAGTGAGCACTTAATATTGCATTTGGATAAGAATACATTTGAACAAGTAGAATACTTTTTCTGTATAAACCGAAGGATAACTGACAATGGCAAAAGAAATAGGGCGGTATACAATTAACTGCAGCATCGAAAGACAAAATTGGGCGTCAGATTCATAAAGATTTCTGTATTTATATTTATATGCCTGCCTGCCATGCCTTTAAATGGTGGGGGAGGAGAGGGGTTTGTTGAGAGAAATCCTATGGAGGCAGGAAAAACGGATGAAAGGCGTATTGAGCGGTAGTGGAATGTTGAAGAGGGTAATAGAGGGGAGAATGTTGGGCAAGCGTGGTAAGGGTAGGAACAGGATAGGGATGTTGGACGGGATGAGGGGAGGAAGGAAGTACACCGAGATGAAGAGGGACCTGATATAGATTAGTTTGCTAGGTGGGGAGTCACAAAATGTTTATTTGATAGTTGTGTCCATCCAAAAACCTACCTTAAACGGTAGATTACCTAATAATAATTTATATGCCTTTGAGCTGCGGACCATGGTAGCAAGAGAGCTAAAAAAAGTGGGATCGATTTTAATGTGGTGCTATAAGCATGATGCATTCGAACGAGAAGGCTCCACTCGCTGTGTTGAGAATCATTAATTAGTAATGAGAAAATCATTGTAAATGAATATTTGTCTACCCCGAACTCCTTGACGCCCTTCTGTCTTCCCTCTATTATGTGCTCTGCTTTCCAAGAGCCTCATTCCTCAATTGCCCATCATACCAACATGGCGCAAACTTACAGTTTAGTCTTTTAGAGTACAGTATTTAAGAGGCTCAGAAGCCTCCAAATGAACACTCGGAGCATTTTGACAAATGGTACACTCGCAACCGCAACCCGACTACGGACGGTTGTTTTCAACCTCGCGACGATCATTTTTTAGCAGCCAAACCCAATCAGTGAAAAACATTTACGCAAAGCAAATAAAGCATCACCTGGGCGGTTTATGCAATTCTGCTACAGGCTACCAAACGTTCTGATCCAAGTTATCTGTAATCAAAAAATTCTTACTCAAGAAATCAATTGTTACTATGGGTTGTTACGAGACTAACACAGAAAATGTTTTTGCGAGGTGAGCGGAAAATTTGGAATTTCAAAGCAAATTGTTACGCCTTTATTTCAAACAATTACATGAAACTGAAAACTAATCTGATTATTTTTTATATTTATCTTAAGAAATGTCCCATTAACCATCCGTAAAATGAAGATATGCTGAAGGAGAAATCGAAAAAGAGTTAAAATGGCATTTCCTAGAAATCAGGATTTCCTGGGTGGCTATCGTATTGACTAAGCCTAGTCGGATTGATTGACAGCTCATCGCATCAGCTGGTCAATAATTTGGCTTTTTCCTCATTCCTAATCTTAAAGTTTCACTTGGAGGAGAGAGAAATGTTTACCGGACGAGGGGGTCATAACTCGCGCGTAAACGCCTAGTTTGCGTCAATGCGTCAACTATGCGTATGCGTCGACTACTATTTTGGAGGATGGAAGGGTTTACAGCATTGCCGTGAAAAGTTATTTGACTCATAAGGAGACAACGTTGAAAAATAAAAATAGCTGAAAAATTTATTTATTTTTAAGGTTGGAAAAGTTTCAATCTCCCCACGTTCGTGTCTGTCAGCGTCACCGCAAAACGTTATGCCTGCTCAACTGCTCCAGGCCCACGAGTGGACCTTTCAAATTAAACTATCTTGGACTCACATTGACCATACGACATAATGAAATACCACTTCGCAGATTCATATAATGTAACCAAAATTCCTTCGCAGATGGATAAACGACTCCACTCGTAGATTTATATAATGAAACTAAATTTCTTCACAGATGAATAAACACGAGGTTTATAATTCCATCATTGTATTAAATCAACATTTAAGTACATTTAAAACTCTGGAATTGATTGAAATCCAGCGTCTAAAAAGAATATCCGCAATAAATACCATAGGCATGAATATAAAACGCGACCTGCATTAAAGGTGAATAAAAACCTGACCAAGTCTAAGGATGTTCGCAGCATTGCAGATGTGAACCTTTACACACATTTCCACGGCAAACCAAAATTTCCCCAAAAAATACATTTATCCACATGGGAATTCCACAATGTTGTGTCTGTGTCACAACAGTGTCTGTAATATGTTCAAATCCATAGTCGGTGTTTTTTGAGACTGGCTCATATACTCGCTGCATACTCAGTAGGGTCTTCTTACTATGAGCACAATAGCAGGTTTCCATCACGTTTTCATCGATCCGCTTTCAACAAATTCAAATTATTCAAGTTGGTGTACCGTTTTAATTCCAAGGATAAAAATATTCTAGTTTAGAAAATATGTTCTACTCCTTCGCGAATTCTGTTTTCCAAGATTATTCGGGTCTCCCATCGGGTCCACGTTCGTAGGTTTGCCGACATTTCGATGGCCGAGTCGTCCATCAGGGCATGAGGACGATGGACGACTCGGCCACCGAAACGTCGGCAAACCTACAAACGTGGACCCGATGGAAGACCCGAATAATCTTGGAAAACATTATTCGCCGGGAAAGTACCAGATCATTCTTCGCGAATTCTGATTGAAAAGACGACTCACGTCACGACTAGATTGCCCTCAGTCCTATGATACGATATGAGCGTAGTGTTTGCGTAGACAGGCCAATAGAAGTAGTTGTTTTGGATGTACAGTATTAATTTCAATTTTTTGGATGTACTGTATTTAATTTCATAATTAGAAAAGTGTGCTATTTTAGGATATGTTGTCGAAAATATGGAAAATCTGCTAGAAAAGACGACTGTTGTCGTGGGCCAAGTTCAGTTTGGTGTCGATGTCACCTTCGGTGGGCCCTATATCCTAAACTAGATCACGAGCATAGGGTTGGCGTATGCGGGCAAATAGAGGGAGCAGTGTTTAGTGTACTGTTTCAACTACCACGTCCCTTATGTATGTCTGTGAGCAAATGTCTTTTTTACGCATGCGCACAACCACACTTTTACACCATTTAATTAATAGCAAATTGAAACCGATTCAACGAATCAGACGCAGGAAAATAAAGCGCTCATCATACCAAATAAGGGGAAAAGAGAATTAAATTATATATATATATATATATATATATATATATATACATATCGATGATGCGGAAGTACTCACGAGAGAAATACAACTTTTGGACGGCACAATAGAACACAGAATAAAACAAATAACACGTAAAAGGACACTCAAAATAACCTGTCAGGAAGAAGAAAATTAGAAAAACCTCTCAGTCTGACCTGAAGAAGGCCTCGGAGTAGGCCGAAAGCTCAAATAATCTACAGTGTGAGTGTCCTTTTACGTGTTATCTGTTTTATTCTGTGTTCTATTGTGCCATCCAAAAGTTATATATATTGAAAATGAATAATTAAATTACATTTATATTTTCTGTATGTATATATTTAGATTTTATAGATACGATAGAATATATATATATATATATATATATATATATATATATATATATATATATATATATATATATATATAGGTCAGACCGCACCAGAGTCTGACCTGAAGAAGGCCTCGGAGTAGGCCGAAAGCTCAATCTACAATGTGAGTGTTCTTTTACGTGTTATCTATTTTACTCTGTGTTCTATTGTGCCGTCTAAATGTTATGCTCTCTCTCTCTCTATATATATATATATTTCTTTATTTATGTGGGTGTGTTATACTAATTGCATGGTCAGACGCACGCCTGCCTGTCTATCGGCTTCATTCTCCCCCTAACGCCATTGCCCCTTCGCTCGGAGACTTTTCGTTGATTCGCTTCGCTTCTGCACCGGGTCTTATCCTTGACGACGCGATCGAGTCTTTGGCCTTCCTTCTTGATTTACTTCTCCACCTTCGACGCTCCTTCTCGTCGCTTATTGCAATCTCCGGAATAATTGGTCCTCCATATATGAAATACATACATTTGCTCTCTTTAGCCGGCCTTGGTGGGCGGAAATTCCTTTGGATAGCATCCCCCGACTTGGAAAGTATTTCTCTGAAAATACAAACCTGTTGGTAAAAATAACAAGACAAACGTGAGAGGTCTTGCCGGCTGGTACATGCTTGCGTTAATTGGTCAAAAAAACACGGAAATGCAGAAAAAGCTATGCATTAAATGATTTGTCAAAGGTTAAACTTGGTTTATTCTCTCCATTAGGCATTTAGCGATTGACAAGAGAGGGGTTTGAAATTTTTTCCATACTATTGAGGGACTTTCTCTCGTATTTGAATAATAAGTTACCCTTGCAATAATAGGGAGAAGAACTAGGTCCTGACCTGGTCATATCGGCGGATAAAGATGAATGATGAGGTACGCTGGTGAAGGGGTTATTATAAAGGAGGAAAGAAAACGCATCCTGAACGTAAAGAAGCACTCGAAGAAAAGACGAACAAAGCATAATCTTGCGGGCCACTTTTCGAACTATCAGGTGAAATACCATTCTGCGGACAACTCAACCAAACATTCAGTGCAGCTGTCGTAGATTTCAACCAAAAAATATTCTCACCCGAACCGGAGGTCCTTGAAGTAGTCTCTCTGATCAACACTAAGAAAGCTCGTATATTCAATCTTGAAAACATCTCGCAATGGTCCACGACAATGTAAATATTCCCTACGATTAACCCGTAGACATGTAATTCCAAGGCGACACAGCATTTAAACTTAGTAGCATGTCCAAAATACGTATTAGAGAAGCTAGTTTGGGAGCCACTCACGGGGCGAAGATTAAATACAGATGAAATCGCTTGCATTAGTTGGAAGGACTTTAGCAGTGATGTTGAAAATACTATATATTGTATTACTCCCATCGTACTACGGCAGGAGAGATCATATCAATAAAATTGGAGATATAAAGTGTTAAACAGATAGATTTAAAATGTCATTTTTTTCCGCGAACGATAAGGGATCAGAATATCACTGTCCGACCGAGGTAGGGTCATATTCGGGTCAAAATTACACGTCGTCTTGTGTATATGCACCCACTGCCGCACACCCAAGCGGTGGCTTGCAGGGCAATAAAATATCTAAAATAATACCAATTATCAAGTTAACTCCAAGCACATTTTCTTCCACTCACTTCCCCTCTCACGAATCCTCTTTGATCCCCCTCCACTCCCCTTCCACCATTCCCACCCTTCCTCCCACATATACTCCTCCCCCGCCACCCTCCACGACACCCCCGCAGAAATACTACACGAAACGTCTGGGTGAGCGTGCGCATTTAAATTTTAAATCCATATTTCAACTAAGTTTGTAACTTAATTTTCAGGTTTATCATCATTAACTTATTTATCCGCTTCCCAAATTAACATTTGCCGGGTAAAGCAATGAGAGTCGCTAAAAATCATCACGATAAAACGATTAAAACTTTCCTACGTTTTTGCTCGTCATTTCTCTCAATCGTATATTCCTTTTAGAATCAACGACTTGCGCCCTGTTCTATTTAACGTAAACGTAGGAACTAGTTTGTATTCCCATATGTAGTTGTCTACAGACTTACGTGGATTCCGAAGAAAAAAAACAGGAATCGCATCAAAGAATAGTGCATCATAATAACCAACACGTATAAAAAGTCTACTTCAACTGTATACCTTTCCGATAATTTACGATCGAGTTTATTTTAATAAATATAAATATTGCAGTTTGGATCGCTCTTTCTCTTTCTCAACCTCATTGTTCTACAGAATCATCAGTCCATATTTCATCAATAGTATGTAACTATTCACATTCAGCATACTTGAGTATGCTAGTGCTTCACTTTTAACAAACTGTGAACTCATTTCTCATTTTCGTTTTCATGGAGCAGCAGATGAGAAATACCTGTTTGGAATGACTCTCTGCACGTGATCTTTCATTGAGTTTGATCGAGAGCGACCCAACGCGACGAACGCTTACTGACTTGGCTGCTTGATATCCGCAGTGGGTTGGGCCAAATGATCCACATCACGGGGCAGTGCTGGTTCGACACCTCCTGCGAGCCGTAGTAGAAGAAATAGTCGTCCTCGAACGCCCTTACTCCCACGCTTGCCAGCGGCGTGGGCGGAAGGGCAATGGAAGTCCTCGGCTCCTTCACGTGAGGAAGCGCTCGGAGTATAGGATTCAAATCCGCATTGTCCTCCGAATCCAGCTGAAAAAGTGTTAACACGTCACTGAAATAACACTCAAATTATCCTTTGTCATCTGAATGATAAATGCTATCCATCTCTCTTTCATCCCTGCCCATCGACCTAATCTCAAGGCCAGTTGCCTTGCAGTACTAAGTTTCACATTGCCATTACGGTGTTCATATTGTTACAATAAGTTCTTTCCCATAGAGTCGAAAACCGATGGCGAAAAGCGGAACCATTCATTTCTAATTCTGTAGAAAAGTACTGATTAGAATAATATTCCCACGAACTTAAGCCGGGAGCAGTTACATGCATCGTTGGCACCACGATGCGGAGTAATCAGTACCGATAATACATTACATTTACACACATGGTACCCTACAAGCCTCTAGGGTGTGTGGCAGGAGGTGATTACACCCCAGACTACTTTTGACCCAAAATACTTTGCCCCCACATGGCGGTCTGACGGCGTTATTCTGATACCTTACTGTCCGTGGGAAAAGCATTATACTATATAGTATTGAGTATCGGTTGAGTATTCTGAACGTGCGTCCTTTCCTGAAATGAAACCTGGATTCCTGAATTTCCTCTTGCCATGCATCATGGAAACAGCATTAACCAGGGCGGGTTAAAGCGGTTTATTATAAAGGAGCGTCGTGGCGCAATGTTTGGCGGAATGGAAGACGAAAAAGACGGCGCCAAGCGCAGCGGGGTTTCTGCTTACGCTGGAGGGTCATACATTTCCAAGGCATGGAAATTGTTTGGTTCTACGAAACTCGGGATCGAAATACAACGGCAGCTCAAAGGGAAATCTCATTTTTCAAATGCGCAGCCACGCAATTCAATCAGTTAGCACCTTCTGCCGAAAGCAAAGCGAGAGCAAAAAATGGAAGTGTCTTCTCACTAATAAGAGGGCAAGTGGAGGTCTCGATAAAATAATATTCTCGTTCTTAAGAAATACGAACGCGACTCCTATTTACGACTTGGTGTGTTTCGTCGTTAAACAGGGCAACATCAATAGAAACATTTTATCCTCAAGTGAAGGACGACAATAAAAGATAACGAACGTCGTTATTTTGCATTGCCTGCCAACACTGGCAATGAGAGTGCGAAAGACACATTATCTGACATTTCAAACCCGTCGCGAATGCCATATCAACGCGAAAGTAAGTAGTTTACAAAAATTGTGATTTAAATTAAAACACCTATTTTGGGATGTTGGACTTAAAAATCCTACTCCCAAGGAAAATTACTGGGTTGGCTGGGGATAAGAACATTGTAAATTCACGAAAATTGATTGACACGGTACTACCGATTTCAGCACGATAGGAGATGATAATAATGGTAGGGGATCATAATAACATTTTTCGACCGCGGTAGGGTCATGTATTCACCCCCTGCCGCACACCCTTGCGGTGGCTTACAGGGTACATATAAATAAAATAAATAAATCACATAGGTTCCATCTTCAAGTACCTAGAGGAATAGGTACCTGAACATATCACCTATGTGATGAAACCGTTAGTACCGTGTTAATAAATGTTTGTGAATGCACAAAGTTCGTCTTTTAAGTTCTTGGCTGCCGAAATATTTCACACAGTTCTTTATGTACGATCTAATTTACTGGAGGTCAACAAGACCAATTCCAAAACGAGGTTCTGGCATCCAACGATCACGTGAGGCAGCTCCTGGTTCCGCAGTGTGACATTTAAGGGAATAACAGAGGGCGTTGAAATGAGTCCGACGTCGACGGAAGTTTAACATGAGCACAACGTGACGAGCACCACTCATTCCCTCCGCCCGTAACACATACGTACAGACTGGAACCTTGTCGAAAAATTTAGCCATACTTTTGGAGGTCGGCAAACTGATGCACCTGCTTAATACCTTTAATTAAGGAATTCACTTCAGCCAAAAAGATCTCTAAGAGTATTATTCTACAATACACTACATTGGCCTCCGCAGGATGAAAAGATGTGAGATATTTGGGGAGGGTCGGCTGATAACGAACGCGTAGACCAGAACTAGACAGCCATCATTTTAATAAAGGATAAGTCATCGTGTGGCGAAACTCTTGATGCATCACGAAATATTGTTGGCTCCATTAATAAACTCGGCGATGGCTATGTTCCGTTAAGTGATTATTTGAATTAAGCGATGCTTCCCAAAACTAGTTGCTTCCCTGCAATTAGCAAAATTTTGAGAGGAGACCATTGAATGATACGTCGAGTACTCACAGGTCAAGAAAACAGATCATCTTACGTATTTAATCAAGTATTCAAATCAATTCAGTAATCTACATAATCACTCTGATTTGCATTATGTACATTTCGAAATCGTCAGTGTAATAGGGACGATAGGGAGTATTGGGACAATCGCCGGGCCAACTGACTCAACGCTTCATAATGTATGCTCAAACTCGATTGAAAGTTATTGGAAGGCATTTCCTTTTAAAGTCTGTGATAAAAATCATTTTATAGTTTAAAAACGCATACAGTAAAGTTGGGTAACTTTTCCAGGGTAAAGTAACGTTTCCACGGCTTGTAAATATAGGGGTATGCGCCAAAGTACATCGTGCACTTTCATAGCACGGAATAGCTTTCAAAGAATTTACAAGCGTAGTGGAGTTGGGCACAGAAACACTACATATATGTACGCGTCTATTGCCAGTTTCATCGCCGTTGTGTTTTTTGAAAGCTAACTCATACAAGAAATGCCCCAAAAATATGTAGATTAAATCTTGGGAAAACATTAATTGCAGATCAAAGTAAAAATGCTCAAATTCTTCATGAGAGCACCCTTATCTGTCGACACACCAATGTCAGTGCCTCCGCCAATTGTTGTACGCTTCCTGTTAGGCATCAACAGGGTCCTCGTTCTGGCACCTCGTCACGGCCTTTTTGACATAATCCAGTGGTGCAAAAAGGCACTCAAAGGGGTTAGTTGTACTTGGGTCGTACTCAAAGACCCATTTCTCGACACCAGTGAAGACCTATTATATGCTAAAAAATTCGGGTCACTTTCACAGTGGTCCAAGAGGTCCAAGGCAAGGTTGTCACACAAGAAGTCTTCTGACAGCAGCTTGGGGACCATCTTGGTGCACTTTTATTATGGCTAAATGTTCTGTAAGAATGCATTGAACTTGTGGTTTTCTGAATACTTCCCTCTTTTTCTACATCTTGACGTTTGGGGGGTGAATTAGAATTGAGCATGTGTCTCACTTTTTGCACGTTTTCATCACACTGTGTTGTTGATGGATGCCCAGGGCATTCTTCATCGTCAACCTCCTCTCTACCCTCCCGGGACATCGTGTGCAAGCAGGAAACCATCACCTGGGATATTTCTACTTCTTCATAAGCATCCCTAACCATGGTCATGGTCTCCGAACCCAATTTTCCAAGCTTAATGCACAATGTTATCGCATAACATTGCTCCATGGAAAGTGGCATCGTGAATTGGTGATGTGACCGTCGGTCCAGGGGTCCAGTCTAGCGGCAATCCGCACACTGTAAACACCCACAGTTAACTGAAGTGGGTCGCGTTGCTTTGCCAATATATCCCATTACCTTTTCCACCACAAATCACCCCACACCAGCAATCTGCATTGGTGGCAAAAAATCGTTCCACTTGTTTTTGGGACAGACCCTGTTCATTTTGTGTGCCTTATTTTCAAGAAAATGATACTCATATTACACGATAAAGCTTCACTTTCGCTATTTGCAGTATGTAAAATGCCTAAAAAATAACAAAATGGAATTACTAAGACAACATGATGGTCGGAACACAAAACCGGGGTTGATTGAAAGGAATACTTACAATTCTTCATGTGGAATGAATTTCAAGATAATACTATCATACATGTGTGTGTGTATAATATGTATTTGTGGCATCAACTCTAGATTTCGATGCAACACCTGTAAGTTCTTTCAAACATCGACGCCCATGAAGAAGAGGGAATGAGATAAACGAATATCAGGTCCCCGGAATGAGGCAAATCAACTTAACAAATCAAATTAATTAACTTAATCAAATTCGTTAACTTCAAACTTTAAATCTCCAATTAAAAAGTGGTTAATTCCCTAAAAAGATTTTCATTAAAAGCTTTTAGCAAACACTCGTGTGACCTTTCAAGACTTCAAGACAACTATAAAATTATACCACAAATGTTTTATGGGTTAATTTCTGCGTATCCTGAGAATTATCATGGGAAATAATTTTGTAATATTTATATCGGAAACAAATTTAGGACTCGCGGAGCTTTAATTCGAGATGTCAGAAGAATTTTCCGAAGAGAGATGCGAGTATTCACCCTGCAAAAGTGCTCCTGTCTCACCTTGCCCAACATCGACGTGAATTGACTGATTAAACAATAACTATGACCTAAATATCTCACCATGAACAAATATCCGACAACTGCCGTTCCATCGGCCTCTCTTAGCGCTCTTTCTTGGTTCTTGTACGTTGTTTTGAAGTGTGCCACGTGCATCTCGAACGGGAAACTGAATCGAAGGAAATGCATTCATTTCAAAAGCAATGTCAGTAGCCGATCTGAGATCTAAATCAACGGCAGCTGCTGAGAAGCATCGCAGCCCAGCTGTTCAGACAGCACAGCCAAATATTCTTATTAATTTGCCAAAACGTTTCCAAGAACTTTGGGAAATTCCGCGACATTAACTTCAGCGGAGCCATCCGCCAAAATTCACGGATTAGCAGGGATTTCACAGTTTCATTGGCATTTGATCGGGATTCGGTAGGAGTTAGATTTTGAATGAGGCGGTGTGTCCTGTGCAAGATGTCTTTATCTGTCTCGAGTGTGCGGGGACTAGCCACGCTCGCGGCTTCAAAGCCGTCCTTCACAAGCAGCTGAAATTCGTTGCTTGTCGAATCACGGGGACCACCCTTCAGTCAGTGCTGCAGGGTTATTCTGAAATTCAAAGCCATCTCTTATATGACCTGTTTGCTACCTCATTCTGACAAGGATGCAGTCGATGGCAATAATAAAACATCTAAAATAGTATTAAGTCCATCCTAGTGATGAAAGAACGCCTTTTGTTTTCGTTATTCTACACTGTACCGAAATTTTTACATTAAATCCTTGGAGAATACGTATAAAATAAAAATTTGAAAAGCTAGAGAAATTGTGACCTCTCTCCCATCATAGAATGCTCAGCTCCTTCACCGTTGCTGGCGCCCCAGTGGAAATGGATCTGAGAGAAGACGTAACTTCCTCGAAAGGGGCCGCCGAGCAAGTACGGCCGCTCCGTCTTCCACTTGGCGCTCACTATCACTGAAAGGTAAGAAGTTCAAAGAATGGATCCAGCTTTGGGAGGGACACAACATTCTGAAAAGCCGCTACATCCATAGCAGATTCAAACGGAAATGTGTGTCGCGGCATTGTGGTAAGGAGCACGACGGAATCGTGTGGGCCTTACGGGCTTCTTTCCTGAATTTATTAATATTTTACTTTCGACTTCTGTCGTAAACTTTTCAGTCGAGGGAATACATTTTAGAGCTCATCTAGAAAGACATTTGAGGGCTGTCCAGAAAGTAACCTCCGTTTTCGTGTAGCGTGAGAATTAGTGGAAGAGGGAGCCGAATGGTCGCTGCATTGCATGCAGTAGGTCATTACGCCTCCAGCTGTAGTGGTTGGAAGGTCGCGCCTCTTGTCGTTTGTTTGCAATAGTGAATCAAAGTGAACAAGATAATTGTCACTCCCGCCAAATGTGAATTTAGTTCAGTGATAAGGTTTTTACTGATAAAAAAATTAAAAGCTGCTGACAATCACCGGGAAAAATCTGACCGAATGTGATGAGTGACAAGAGTTGTGCGTCAGTGTTGTCGCTCGTTAAAGAGTGAACTGACAAATGTCCACGGCGATGAAAGCAGAAGTGACTGCCCGTTTGTGGTGAATAATGAACTGTACCTGAAAATTGACGAAAAAGTTCGTGAAAACCGGCGTTTTACGATATCTGGAATCGTTGGACAGTTTTCCACAGATTTCTACGATTCCGTTGCATGGAAACACGACTGCAAAGTTAGGCTACTACTGGTTTTATTGCTCGTCTCGACGAGGAAGTTCAAGATGCCGTCAACGGTTGGCTGCGATCTCAGGAGGCAGAATTTTATGCTGAAGGGATTTGAAAAGTAATTCAGAGATATGGCATGTGTTTAAATCTGTCTGGCGAATACTTGGGTATAAAAGAGCGGAATTATTTAGTTTTGAGATGAAAATAACAAATTTTCTGTATCTATTCCAATCTATGTTTTATGACATAATGGAGGTTACTTTCTGGACAGCACTCGTCTATTAATGTCTTTCATGGTGTCTAACAGTTAACAGGATTCCAAGAATTGAAATTGTTGCATACTAAGTTAAACAGGAGTTCTTCACCTCAAAAGAAAATGTTATGGCTCTCATACTGTCTATTGAGTTTTTTCGTGCATATTTCAGTAACTCACATTCACTCATGCCGACTCATATCATGCAAATCTTTTGTATTTAGTTTATTTTCTTCGTATTATATAAAAATACTGTTTTCGTCTTTTGCAATTATCGATTTCCCAACACGTCCATTACTATTTTTGGCACCTTGCACATAATACATTACTAAATTTGCAAAAAATGTACCTCCGGATATTTACCGATCTCGAAGATCATAGATAAAGGTCGAGAGTTGCTTGGATTTTTTACGATAAAACTGAATTTTTCTACAGTTGAATTGCAGGAGTTAGTTTATCAATCAATACACATGCTTCTGTATAACTAAATTCATAGTCCACTATTTTTAAACTCGTATCGCATGTCGAATGGCATATAAATCTCACAATCGAGGTTTCCTATAATGGTTCATCTATACCTGTGCTTCCAGTGTTAGTGACTTTCATTAGGCGAGGCATCCGATGGTAATTGGCCCAGGAGAGGGGCGGCAGGGGCAGCGGAGTGCTGTAATTCGGATGCACGTCTACGGGTGAGGGGCCACAGCCTTCTGTTTCCATTTCGTGCCTCAGCCAAGCAGCCAACGCGATTCTCTGTAAGCCTTCATCCTTAGCCACGCTGGCTTCATCCAATTCTGGCACGACATTGGACTCGATGGATCGAGATCCATTGAACTGTAAAAAATCCATATCCACCAGGGGAGGTGAACGGTCAATGTCGTCGTCAGTATTGTCCTTAGAATAACTTACGCACCAATTGTAATAAAAAATCATTAATATTGGTATTCTACCGTTTAAGGTGAGTTTTGGCTGGTCACAGATTAAACAACATGCACTTGATTACATTTCCTAAGAAACCCAACCTGGCATCCGACACTACAACAAGCCACTCTTCAATTCCGCAATACTTCCTTCCTCCCTTCATTCCGTCCAACATCTAGTACATCCGACTTCTGCCCATTCCTCGCTTGCTTGACGTTCTCCCCTCTATTGCAGTCTTCAGCATCCCATCGCCAATGAAAGCGCTCTACATGCATCCTTCCTGCTTCCTTTGGATTTCTCCCAACAATTCCCTATCCCCCCACACCATGTCCCCCCCAATCCATCCCCCCCACTTCCTCGTTTGTTTTATCTTCCGCCCTTTTCCATCCTTATCTTCACCCACATTTCGGAAGTCTCAAATCTACACTAATCATCCTGTTTCAATGACAATGTTTCCTGATCGAATGAAGCCACTCTCCATATCAAAGTTTCAACAAGGATTTTCTTAATATACTAACTCATTGTCCCTGTCATCACTTTCCTCCTTCTTGCTGAATCTTCTCTAACTATTGCCATTTAATGGAATAGAACGTTGGCTGGAAAATATTAAGCCCAATAAGTTCTCCGGTCCAGATGAAATACCTGCTCGTATACATAAGTATCTAGCATCGGAAATTGCGACGTATTTATAAACCATATTTTAGAAGTCGCTGGTAGGCCACAGTTTCCCAGAGATTGGAAAACGGTTAACTTAACACCAATATTTAAAAACGGATACAAGGAGGAACCGAGCAATTACAGACCTACTTCCCTCACATCCATTTTCGGGCAAAGGTTATGGGTCATATAGTTGCCAGTTCGATCGTGAGATACCTCAATAATCAGGAGATATTAATGAAAAATCAGCATGGTTTCCGAAAGGGTAGATCCTGCGAGACACAACTTGCGTTTTTTGTTCATGATATCCTTAATTAGAGAGCAATGCTCCAGTGGACGCGGTTTTTCTAGATTTTAAGAAAACCTTCGACAAAGTATCTCATAGTAAACTACTCGCAACACTAGAAACAGAGGACATAGATAAAAATATCCTGGGTTGGATAAAAAACTTTTTGAATGGTCGGGTACATATAGTATTTATACACGGAGTTAGCTCAAATGCAGTAGAAGTTACTTAAGGTGTCCCCTAGGGAAGTGTTATCGGGCCCTTTTATTCCTACTTTACGTTAACAACATCGATCCCGTAGTCACTGGTAATATACGTTTATTTTCTGAAAATGCAGTGGTTTACCATGATATCCGTGATCCTGAAGACAGAGCAGTTTTATCAGATGACCTTAATGCAATACAACGCTGGTGCGACACATGGCAATTAGAATTAAACTTAAAAAAGTGCGTAGTAATACATTTTTGTAAAGAGAGCGATTCCCTCCCAAACGCCTTCTTAATTGGGAACACCAAATTGGAATGTGTAGACTCAATTAAATACCTAGGCGTTATCTTCACTCACGATCTCTCCTGGGTGAAACACATACGGGGACAATGTATGGACAAGCTATCAAAAAATTAGGATTTATTAGAAGAGTACTAGGGTGTAAATGCGATGAAAAGGTCGAAGAGAAATGTCATCTGTCGCCGTTTAGGCCTCATTTAGAATATTCTGCAAGTATATGGGATTCTCACAAAATTGGATTGATTGCCGAATTGGATCGCGTGCAGCGAAGAGGAGCTACATTTGTAAAATGTTATAATGATAAACTTAGTAGCGTATCGAAAATAATAGAGCAGCTAGACTGGGAATCACTCACGGAGCGAAGGTTTAATTACAGATGCAATCTCTTGCGTAAATTGAAAGGAGGTATATTTAGCAATGATGTTGAAAATGTATTATTACCCCCATCGTACTACGGCAGGAGAGATCATGTCAATAAAATTAGAGAGATCAAGTGTAGAACAGCTAGATTTAACATGCCATTTTTTTCACAAACGTTAAGTGATCATAATAACATTGTTCGACCGCGGTAGGGTCATGTTCGGATAAAATTATTCTGGTGCGTATTCGCCCCCTGCCACACACCCTGGCGTCGGCTAGCAGGGTACTAAAATGAATAAAATAAAAATTTTCTTTTCATGCCCTTACTAGGGATTAGGTGAAAAGGACCATCTAGTCTCAGTTTCGTTCCAATAAAAGACGATAAATAAATATACTACTCAAAGCATTTTAATCCAACATACTTCCCAGATTGGTAAACTGTTCCACCTGCTCTAGTTTACGAACTCCTATTTAATATTCAACTTAGATTTCCCCTTTCTGGAAAACCACATAACCTTTGTTTTGTTTACTTTGATTCTCATGCCATGCCTACCACATTCACTTTTTATCGTGCTTAGCAATGCTTGCAATTTACTGGATAACTATCGTTCTATCTTTCGGAAAATTTAATTTATTGTTCTTAAAGGATTCAATAGGCCTTTCCCAATTTTGGGATGGGAATTAATACCGATCTTGATCTTCCATCAAAATTCCTAACTCATGAATGCTACCAACTAGTCCATCAATAATCTTCCTCCCACATTTCCATAGACCCTTGAGTAGTCTGGGGGTATGTTATCTATCCTCAATGCCTTATTTGATTTAAAACGAAGTCAAAGCAAATTGGCTTGAATTTCCTATGCTATAAACTAAAAAGAGATAATGAGGGAAAATTAAAATGACTTCTCACTGGGACATTGGGTGCTGAGGAGTTATAACTGAAAGGAAAAATGGAGGGCTTTTGGGTGGGGCTTGCGGGGGACTAACTCAAAATTGATTCTTCCATGAACTGTCTTAGATTACATTTTGAATAAAAGATATTTTTTGGTAGTTTAAGAGTATTAATCGAGAGAAATACAAGAAGATGAAATAAAAATTCCCTTAATGCCATTTCTATCTCATCAACAATAATGCCTGGACTTTCGTAATGTATTCCCATCTACGCAATATTCTCTGTGTTTAAGCTTTCTGGCCAAATGTCTTTGCCATATAATTCCTTTATACTATATATTGCTTCCATCTCTCCTAAATCTTCCCTGCTTCAATTAATGATTGTCCTAACTTGTCTTTGATTACTTGAACAGATTTACCCTTTTTACTTCCTGGCAGTGCTTTCAACTTCCCATGCAGCGCACTCTTTGATTTCACCCTTCCTTCGTGAACTTTCCATTTCCTCGCGCTGCGTCTTTCATCACGCTTCTTTTCCCATGCTGGTTGCCTTCCTCATCTTACGAGTATTATTCAACTCTTTGTACTTTCTTCGACCTAACTCTGTGTTTTAATTCCTCCATTCTCTCACCCATCTTCCTATTCACTGTTATTATACTGATATCAAAGATCAGCCCAAGGGCTGCCCCCACAAACAAAATGTACTCATATTCGTAGATTGTTAAAATTAACGACCAACGGTAAAGTTCTCTGACAACTTTCCACCAAACTAAATATGTGACACGTGTTTTGCGATACAAATTGGAACGAATTTCGATTAGTGAGAAAGCATATAAGATGAAGAATTAATGACAATGATGGAAAATAAAGCAAAGGTTTTTACACTTTTGAAATTGTTGCATTGTATTTGAACTCCTTCGAAAAAATATTTGATAGGAGTAATATATGGGAAGCGATGATGAAGAGGAAAATAAGTCTTGGAGCACTTCGGAAAAAATATTTCTTGTATCTGCTTGAAATTGCCATCAAAACCAGGCAATATACAAGCAAATGTAGCAATGATGAATGTAGGGACCATTATAATTCTTTCACCTTTCGCCCAGTGAAGTTTCGAGATCAAGAGAAGAAAACAATTTGATTGGGTTACACTGAATTTTCGGACAAAGATAATGCCATCATACTGAGAAAGAAGGATTTAATTGCAATTTGTAACAATGCAATTCGTCGCAACAGCCAGCGGATAATCGCGTGAAGTGTAAGTGGAAAGAGCGAAGATGACGTAATGTAATGACATAAAAAATAATAAGAGTTAGATTAGATTTTTCCCGCAACTATGCCGTAATTTTTCCGTAAGAGCGAACCAATCCCTTGACCCCTTGTCGACGAATGGACCCAAAGAAGACTAATCGGACGCATACCTTAATGGGCGGGGCGAAGCGTCGTAACCAGCGCCTGGGTTTTTCGCTGTTTTGCTACAAATTAATACAATTTTAACAAAACGTGATAGATAATACTATCATTCGAGGATTACACTGTTACTAACTGGCGATAGACTAAGCATAAAATGAAAAAATAAACAAATGTTCAGGCGCTAGGTGGCGTTTGCAATTTCATAACTTGGGACATGGGTCTTGAAAACATTTCTTTGACATGTGACCTTGCCTCTATTTCTCAGGTGTGA
Source organism: Hetaerina titia (assembly GCA_037158775.1). Taxonomy (NCBI): domain Eukaryota; kingdom Metazoa; phylum Arthropoda; class Insecta; order Odonata; family Calopterygidae; genus Hetaerina; species Hetaerina titia. The sequence continues at coordinate 141,772,222 of CM073769.1, forward strand.
CGGCCGACTCATCTGATGACGATGCCAGGATCGTAAAATGTCCTAAAGATATAGTCAGGTCCATTTTAATACACCCAGCAACGTTAGCCTAAGGTTTAGAGAGGCCTAGGGTTTAGAGTTTTGATAATAGACTAATAAAATATTGGAATGAATACATGGGATTTTCATAATAGCGAATGTCGAAAAACATTGTCTTTACTTAGTAGATTCGGGTGTGGAGGCAGTAAGTGCTTGAACGAATTAAGAATGTAAGAAATTCAGCTGTTCCTGTTCAAGACAGTTCTGAAATCGGAAGACCTTATCTAAAGTATCACATACGTACGGTGGTTTTTTAAGGATTGGATATTTATCGCATCGATTGTCAAACAAACTCAGCTTGGAAAGTGAATCGATTCTTTTACCATCAAACCCTATCCACATATTTACCATGAGAGAAAAGAAGAAACCAGTTTAAAGATCTCCGAGCCATTTGTAAAAAAATCAATAATTCATTTAATTAATTACTTATTTACCCACTCCTCGAATCAAACAGTAAGTGTAAATTACGCTGCTTGCTAGTTCAATCCGAACGGTTCAAATAGTTCAACTGACAATTAGCATCGAACTTGGCTGTGATCCATATTGAGTTCGCATGAGAGTTGGTGTGACACCCGTAAAAGGTGATCTTCCGAATGATGTTGAGATAACTACCATTTGTAATGGCTCCATTGCCCAAATTCAGGAGTCAAACCTGCAGTAACCGTTTTATCCATCGAATTTGTCGGAATTAGTCACAAAATGCAGAGGAAGTAATATTCTACAACGACGTAGAATAAAACGGAATGCTTCTCAAATTAAAACAACTATAAGTGAATGATTCAAAGAAGAAAAGACCCAGTGCCAAAAATAGAATATAGACAGCCCTAATATTGGACTGAGGTGGGTCCACTTTTAAAGCCCCATGAACCGAAATACGATAATCTGTAATGTAGGGCGAGCTTATGCATTTCTTTGCCAACTATTTGCAATTCGCCAAAATATTGATTTATTGTTGGCACTTAGTTTTGCCACCACCCATGTTGTTTTAATGCACATTATTCAAAAATGCTCTGGCTAATATCTGAAATCCCCTGTCATTAAGTCAAGATGGCCGAGCGGTCTGAGGCTCGCAAGTTCAGCTCGCAGTCCAGTTCTCTGGGCGTGGGTTCGAATCCTGCTTCTGACAATCTTTCTATCAATCCCTGCACCTTCTTAGGAAATATCAGTATGTTATGCCCATCGTATTAAAAAGGCAGATAGTTTCTTCTCTCATTATTCCTCACTTTTATTATGATTATGGTGACATAGCGTATCAAGACTTTTCAAACGAGCTGTCGGCAAAACTACGAAGGGCATTCAACTACTGCGTACGTATCATTTTCAATTTGAAAATTGCAGATCACATTACAGAATATTTTAACAAACTAAACTGGCTATTTCTGGAATCTCGCAGGAAACTCCACGTGTTGCCCTTACTCCATCAAATACTAAATTACGAAACCCCTCAGTAGTTTACCAATTGCTTCAATAGTCTTAATACATAAACTAAACACCGGAGGTAATCATAATCTCTTTATCCCTCATCACAGAACAATTACATACAAGCATTCGTTCGCAGTCACAGCAATTCGTCCCTGGAAAGAGCTTTCATCCAAACTAATTCATCTTCCCTCCAATCACTCAAGCGCGCACTTCATAAATCACTAATTTCCCAGCAAACCAACCAGTGGAAATAGAGCTGTAAACGGACTTCGAGATCCTTCCTTTTTCTTTCGCAGGAGCATCATATTTTGTATCGGCGTTTGTAAATACAACCAGGAATATTGTTTTACAAGCATTGTTTGCATGTATTGGTATGTGTAAGTATAGCATGTGTATAGTATGTATTGTATGTGTGTATGTTGTATAATTGTGTTAGAGTTATTAATTAACTAGGTAACTAATATATTGTGCTGCTGTATGTTAGTCCTTAGGTATAGTATGTATTCATTTCATTGCTATCAATGTACATTTGTGAAATTTATCTGTATGTTTAATCTTTTAAATGTGTGACGAGAGGTTGGGTCGTAGAAGATACTCCATAGCCTCAATCTTGCTCCAAAGTAAAGACAACTATCTATCTATCATTCGATACTATGGTTTACATTTTAACCAAAGGATTTCGTGCGCCTTTAGGAACAAATTGAAGACCGGCGAAACGAAAACAAAGAAAGAATATTGGGCGGCAAGTGCATAATGAAGACTTGAATAATGAACTATCTGAACGAAATGACGGAGATAATTACCTCATCATCAGTCATCTTTCACCCCCAATTCCGCTTCTTTCTTTCCTTTCTTGTGAGTCCAAATCGCCAAAAGATCCGTTCGTTTCAATAAATATTATTTCTTTATTATATTCCGACCTATAAACAAGAGAATAAAACAGATTAATGAGTTGTTTCAAATTGCTCCCGAATTTGACTTTTTCACAAACATTTTGAGGGAGTCATCTGCTGTTCACAAGATGTGATACCCTTTCGGCTTTAATTGCATTTGTTCATGTTCATACTCTTGAGATATTGAGACTTAGGACATGACTGACATGGTAGAATTAGCAGCGCATCACTCAGCAGAAAATGGAATTTAACTGAATTATTCTCTGTTCAGCCACCCGTAAGTTTCGATCGAGGCAGGATCAAACACAAAGTAGCATATTTTATTTATTTATATGAATTGTTAGTAACAACAAAATTACAGTCTTCAAACCAAAAGATTGGTCAAGCCTCATCTCGTGCGACCGACCTATAGTGAGTGAGATTTACATTTCAATCTGAGCCATGGCTTCCCTTTGCCGTCTATATAGTGTCCTATTGAATTCCGATTAGCCAGAAAATCACCGTTATCTGGGGTTATCTAAAGACGTCACCGACATTTGAGCCCAGACCCTCTGCAAAATTACCGATCACTTTTCCCACAAGACTTACAGCTTCCAAAACTTCCTCGCCACTCAATTTCACTGCGTAAAAATTGCTATCAATGAACTCCAACGCATCGAAGGGTTCAGAAAGAAAACGGAACGAGGCGAGAAGAACGGTTTTCAAAGTTTTTGAAGTGCAGCTGTATGTAGTGACCTGCTTCACTTCACCGAGATGTTTTCATTTTTGAAAATAAATAGAGAAAAAAATAAAGACTCGAGATTAATCGCAGTATCTTCAGAAAAATGAAAGCAACACAATAAACACACCCCAACGGAGAAAAGAGGAATAAGTAATTTAACTCGTCTTATTCTCATGCTGCTCCACTTCTCTTAGTTACATCGGCTTGATATTCAGCGGTTCGATGTCATGTGACTTTAAGGATACCGCCACAGCTATCGATACTAAGGCGAAAGATGAGAAGATTATTCATTCATAAAATGTAGATTCACACCACTACATCGAATCTTACATTACAGCGCGAGAAAATGATAAATCCAGGGTGGAAGGGCGAGGGTCTTTCCCTGTTCTGCTGGCGGCATGTCAAAAACCCAGGCATTCGGAAAAGTTCATCTCTGTGACCTAGTAGACGAGTTCAGAGGCACCATACTGGTTTGAACCCCGGACCCATCTATAAAGCACTCAATCCATGATGCTCACCACTAATATTTCGCTATTGGAAAGCAATACTGATTTTTCCGTCCAACATTTTAAAAACAAAAGTTAAATTCAAAGGAGGATTTATGAATAGTCCTTATTACTTATGTATTTTCATTAAAAAAAGGAATTGCTCCAATTTTGTAATGATAGTACAATATAAGAATATATTCTGTGGTCTACAAATATTCGATATGTTTTGCAAATGCTATCATTTCCTAAAAACTAATTTCGAAGGGAAAGAGACGAAAATATTTGTATAACTTCTGCATTGTCTGAAACCATTTTCTTAATCTTTTGAAATCTCTTCTTAAATACAATAAAAATGTGTAATTTATAATACATACCAGAAATCTATTGTCCTCACATAAGATTTTGGGAAAAAGGCATCTAAACAATGTCAATAAGTTCCCTAGCGATGAGGGTTTTGAAATCTGAAATACCAATTATAAATCAGTTTTTAGGCAAAGGTTTACCGTGAAGTTCAGATAAACCTCAGGGTGAAACCGATAAGTTCTAAAAACATATTCTGTCGTCAAAATAACTAGTAAAAGAGTACTCGGTGAAGGCAAGCGTCTAAAAAGGTATTTATCATCACTAATGGAAATATGTTGCTTGGAAAGTTCAAGATTATTTATTGGTTCCCAATAAATATTGATGATGATAGTTTTAGCATAGAAAGTCTTCAAATACCACCACCATCCTTTGCGGTTTCTCAGGAAAACAACTCAGCGGAAACCGGATGAAAGAGTTCGACCTACTACAAGAATCATATTGTCCAAATTTAAGAAGTAGTATGGAAGAATAGGCGATAGCCGTGGAAAGTAAGTTTGCTATTTGTGATTCTCTGGACACTATTTCGTCGTATGGGAGTTTGAACTCTTTGAGTATGCACTAAAGCCAAGTATTTGTCTTGAGAACCTCGAATACGTGCCTATAAGAACTAATGACAAAAACTAACTATTAAAGTAATATCACTTAATAATTATTTGTAACTCCATCACGTGCGAATGCGAATACAAAGGATGATGGCATGACGAATGATTCTCCATCTCAAAGGCAAACTTCTCAAACGCTTCCGTGTTCTCATTCCGACTGATATGCGTTATTACTTGCAACAGGTGGTCTGAAGACGGGGATTCCGAAAAAGTTTCCCACTCGACCTAAATAGTAACTTCCGGTGAAACTAAAAAGACACGCGAATTGAGGCGCCCGAGCCCCTTTCTCTGTCTCTCTATCTCGGCAATTGCACTCTTTCCGGCGTCAGAGCTAATACCAGTTGTGAGTGGGCAAGGAAGACGACCGTCGAGTCGCCGCGATCGCACGCACGCACGCATACGGACATGGGGGAATCACGAAATCACTTTCTTTCGCTAACGTCGCTTCCTTCCCAGACAGACGATTCTCGCCCACAACCCCCTCCGCCCACACCACCTCTTCCCCGCAGCCGGCTATCCTTTTCGAAATACGTTTACTTTCGCGCGATCAGAGTCACGTGACAGCGCACGCATTCGTCACTCCCGAAGATAGCGATGGTAAAAAAAATCGAACGTTTCTTAGGGTTGCTTGAGTGAACTATTATTATTGCCCCAATAAAAAGGGGCAGGGAATGGGTTCCCGTCGCAAACCGAGTCGTTCTTCCCCACCCCCACGCTGCAACCGAGGACAAAGCGCCGATGGATATTGCGCGCAATTAGCCTGGCGAGCCAATCGAGTTGACACCCACGAGACGAGGAAAGGAGAAGCGACCGAGGGATTGGGGGGGGGGGGCGAAGGTCGACTAGACATATGAGAGAAGAACTCTAGACTAAGACTTTTTGGGTCTGGAGATAGTAGGCAAAAATTGAGTACACATTGTACGATCTTATTTTTAGTCGTTTATGGTTTCACATCTTGAAGGAATGAAGCTCATAACAGGAAATACATTATATTACATGCGATATAGTTTTCATACAACTACGTATTCACCGCTATCGAAACCAGTGCCATCTTAAATGAAACAAAATTCTGTGAAGTGATTTCTTCCCTATAAGCGGAAGGAATCCAAACAAGGGAAAGGAGTGTAAAGGACTTTAACGTGTTTCCTTGGAATCCATTTGGTATCCGAATTTCTCGTTCTGAAAGGAATCTTTTGAAATGCGAGAATTTCTCAAAAGCAGGCCTTTTTTTATTGATCAATACTTCAGCAAGTAAACTAAACAATAATTATCGTCTTCAATATTGGGTTAGACTGATAAGAGAGTTTAATTTCGCCGATCAACTCTATCGATATGTGTGTATGTATGTATACATATATATACACACACACACACATATAAAAAAAACACACAAATATATATATATATATATATTTATATTTATCGATGATGTAGAAGCACTCACGAGAGCAATATAACATTTGAACGGCACAATAGCACACAAAATAAAATAGAGTAAAGCTTAAAACATCTACAATGCGAGTGCCTCTTTGCACGTTGATTATTTTATTTTGTTTTCTATTGTCCCGTCAAAATTTTAATTACATATATATGTGTGTATATATATATATATATATATATATATATGAAAGCATTTAAGGTATAGTTAGGCAAAACGTAATACTAAGAGTTAAAAAATAAATTGAGCAGGACCACAAATAATGCAAAGGAAAAATGGTAGAAAACGCAATGCGAGGATATGGAAAATTTACAGAAGAAGGGTGAAATTGGTGCTCCATACAGCAAGGTTCAGTTATTATCGGGACGTAAGAAGGCAAGATCTGTACTAACAGTTAAACATAAGTGGGGTAAGATAATAGTTGAACCAGGAAAAATCCAAGAGAGATGGAAGGAATACATAGAAACACTGTATGGTAGAAAACTTAGGCCGACAAGGTTAGACATAGAAAAGGAACATGACGTAGAAGAAGATAGCTTAGGTCCAGGGATACTCGACGATGAAATAGAAGGGCATTGAAGGAGATGAAAGCAAATAAGGCCGCGGGGGTAGACAAAATTCTTGTGGAACTATTGAAATGTTTAGGGAAAGGTGGGAAGAAGACTCTACATGGAGTGATTCGTAGTATCTATGAGGAAGGAATCTGGCCGGAAATTTTGTGAGATCAGTGTTAGTTCCTATTCCAAAAAAGGTAAAGGCTACATCATGTGAGGATTACAGAACAATAAGTTTGATATCCCACGCAGCTAAAGTTATTATCAGGATCATCAACAAAAGGATAGAGAGTAAGGCAAATGATTACTTAGGGGATGATAAGTTTGGGTTTAGGAAAGGAAGAGGTACGCGTGATGCCATTGCAGTAATGAGATCACTAATCGAGAGGAATATAGAATACAATCAGGACTTAACTAAAGTTTCAAAATGAAATCAAAACCACTAGGTATCTTTCCACGAGTTGTACCCTTGAATAAAACTCGTGGAAAGATACCTAGTGTTTTTGATTTCATTTTGAAACTTTAGTTAAAAATGAATTTCCACATAGTTGAGCCTAAAACCATAGAACATACAATCAGGACGTTTTTGCCTGTTTCGTTGATTTCGAAAAAGCGTTTGATAGAGTGACTTTGGAAAAACTAATGCGTATATTGCAGAAAATAGGAATGGATTGGAGGGACAGGAGACTGAACCGCAGCCTGTAGATATCTCAAACTGCTTAGGTGCGAGTAGGGAACGGGAAGCCCGGATGGGCAGTGTTAGGAAGAGGTGTAAGGCAGGGTTGCCCATTGTCACCGGTACTGTTCAACGTATATGTGGAGAAAATGATTAAAGAGGCATGGGAAGAACTGGAGGTAGGAATGAAAGTCGGAGGGGAATTCGTAAAATCGGTTAGGTTTGCTGATGACCAAGCATTAGTTGCTCAGTCAGCCAAGGGGTTGCAAGCATTGTTGAGTGAATTGGAGGTTCAGCGCGATAAATATGGGATGAGAATCAATATTAATAAAACAAAGGTTATGCGATTTTCTAGAAAGAAAAAGGCTAAGCTAAATATTAAAATAGGCGGGGAAAAAATAGAGCAGGTAGAACAGTTTACATATCTTGGAAGTGTTTTTGACCAATACGGTCAAAGTAGTACGGACGTAAGGAGAAGAATTGCGCTAGGCGAGAAAGCTTTCTCAAGGAGGAAGGAGTTGATGACGGGGACGTTGAGTAGGGATGTTAAGAAAAGACTCGTAAAAACTGTGATATGTAGCGTAGCTATGTACGGCGCGGAAACGTGGTCGCTGAAGCAGGAGGATAGACGTAGATTGGAAGCTTTTGAAATGTGGGTGTGCAGAAGAATGGAGAAGGTGAAATGGACCGAAAGGAAAACAAATGAGGAAGTACTGGAGATGGTGGATGAGGAGATGGGTTTGTTGAGAGAAATCCAATGGAGGCAGAAAAGCTGGATGAAGGGCATATTGAGCGGTAGTGGGATGTTAAAGAAGGTAATAGAGGGGAGAATGTTGGGCAAGCGAGGAAAGGGTAGGAACAGGATAGGGATGTTGGACGGGATGAAGGGAGGAAGGAAGTACACAGAGATGAAGAGGGACCTGACGTAGTTTAGGTTGCTGGATTGGGTTTTGTTTGGAGTTACAAAATGTTTATTTGATAGTTGTGTCCATCCAAAAACCTACCTTAAGCGGTGAATTACCTAATAATAATAATTATATAAATATATAACATATATAATGTATCACATTTATAAATATATATAAAATATGCATTTATTCATTTATACATAGATATTTATGCATACAATCATTTTTACAGTTAATACTATGATTATCACTCCCACTTACAAAATGATGTTACATTGAAAACAATTAAAAAGACTCATTTCGTATAACTGAATATAAAAATGTTTTACCATAAAAGGGAAAGAAGTAATTGCATTTTTATGGTCGAGTTAATTTAGGATCAATAGAGTTCATATAAAAGTCATTGATGTAAAATTATTAAATACGTATCAACCAGACGTCGCAAATGTGTTTATCAGTGGCTGAGTCCAAAAGACCATAAAAGAATTTTTATCATATATACCATATAGCATTACATATTATAAGATATTAACTATCACGCTCGGTCCACGCCACAACGACTTCATTAAAGAAAGAGTTCACGGGTCCTGTTAAATGTGAAGTGGGTCGAACACTGTTTTTATTTCGTTAGCTCAGTTGATTCGACCTTGAAGTAGGTGGCTCAGGTTCGGATCCCGGATAGTTGCATTTTTTTATGATATGTATTACACTTTTATTAGATCAGTCAAATCCTATCATTAACGTTTATAATTTTTCTCTCATTGTTTCTTTTCCGAATGCCAAGTTTTCACAAATGCACAAACGAATGTTTGGCGCTATTGATTAAATTTTTGTCGTCACGGCTCCATCTTCTACGAGTATATTTTCTTTTCACCGATTTCATATCACTATTTCAATACCCCGTTTTAAACTTGCATTATCGTGCCAAGAATATTTATTTCTAAATGATATTTATTTGGGACATAAAATCCTGCAAAAATTTCTTAGAATTGTCTTAAAATATTCATCTACATTCTCTTAAAATTGCAAAAATTTCTGGACATTTCCTGCAAGAATCCAATAACGAAAGGGAGCCTTCACTCCAAAAGGCATCTTTTGAAACCATTCAAAGAAAGAAAGGCCTCTTTGAGTCGTCGTAGTGGGGTGACATTTTACACGAAAGAGACAGTAATGAGGAAAAATTTCGGACGATGCCACCTCCATTACTTCAAATCTTTCCTTCGCCTCTCTCTTCTGAACTAAATCCATCATAATAGGCAATGTACCAAATAAAGATAGGAATTGGAAAGTCCTTTAATACTTTTCATATTGTAAATATTCAAGTGGGCTTCCTTCCAGTCTAAACTCTAATTTTCCTAAATTATTTTTCTTTTTCAATACTTCTAAACTTTCCATACTCCATCCATGTTCACTAAAAAGCCTTTTCTCTTCCTCCCTCCTCACCTGCCTAATAATAATCTACTTTCCATCAACAAATTCCCAAGTCTCGCAATATCTTCTTCTCTGAATTTTGCTTCATTCACCTCGCAGCTTCCTCTCTTACTCGTGCGTCGTCACTCTTCCTCTCCGCCCATTTTCCCATCCATTCTCATCCGCAAAACACATATCAAGAGCCTCCAGAACTTCTCCTCTCGTTCTCTTGCCTCCAAATACCTGGTCTCGGGGCTATCGTTAGTATCATTATCATAACCACTCTCCATATTATAGCCTTTTGTGGGATAACAGAGGTGAAAGCTCTTGCAATTTTCCACGTAATACAGATTAATACACATTAATAAGTGGAAATATTAATAATATTAAATAGAAATTACAAGAGATTTCGTCTCTGTTATTGTGGAACAGTTCCACCACATCGCACCTAAATCTGTAATTTATACTTTGGAGATTTTTAAAAATGTATATCTTCGCTTAACATGCCTCTCTACTATGCCAGCCAATTATTATTATTTCGCTTAAGCAAATTTTCTCCCAATGCACATATTGTTGTGCCATAGTATTTCTCCAGACTCCTTCTCGATTATGCTAAGCGTTCCACCTGCTCTAATTAATTCCTTCCTGCCTTCACTTAGCTTTCTTAATTCACGAGAGTCTTCTGAACTCCCAACGGTTCGGAATCACACCAAGCATTGCCACTATGGAACGAAGCGACACTGGAGTGAGTGCTGAGGGCTGGGCGATTTGCCCTCGTGGTCATCGCGGGATGACGAGTAGGGGTTTCTTCGAAGCGGCCGTGGCCAAGTTGGCCTGCGCCGGAGCATCTGCCCTTGACGGCTTTATAGTCTGCAGGAAATACACTATAACCCCCATATGCTCAAAGAGTCGGTCTTAGTTTTGCAAAGTCCGCCGCGTCTCATTCATTCCCGCGCCGAATTTTATTAGTGTACGTAACTGTACGCAACCAATCAATCAAAAGTCGTCATCGATATTACGCAGAAGAAAATGTACGCTTCTTTATACGAAACGTTTTTGCTAATCAGGAGATAAAGAGCTAAGATAATTTGCTAATCAGGAGATGAAGAAAGACAATGCCATTGCATACTTCTTTGGTCGGAGACCGTAAAGTGATTCAGGATTTTATCCGTGCGCAAAGGATATAATTGGCCAGTCTCCCTCCCATGGGACATGCGCCCTTGAGCGGAACTTTTTTTGCGGAGCGTAACGCGATTCTGATGCTTTCACATGCACTATAATGTTGAATGCAAATTTAAGAAAAGTCGTTGACACTCGTGGGAAAACACGAATGAGATTCCTTTAAAATAGCCAATCCAAATTATGTCCAAAGTTCAAGAAACTGCGGGAGATGCCGCAACAGTAACTTTTAACGGAGTCATCCGCTAACATGCATTTCAATGCAATAATTTCAGAGTGTAAAAATCAATCGCCCGGTCCATCATCCCGGTCAAGGCGAATGATATTTACACTCTGAAATTATTGCATTATATCCCAAGTTTTAGTTCAAAAGATTGCGTAGAAACAAAGGTATTTTGCGAGGACCAAATTGCTACAATTGAGACATTCCCTTCAAATTTATCTCGTTCCCTGATTAGTAGGTGTTAGTTAAATTTGGACTGAAAATGAGGTGAACAGTTAGTTATTTAAAGATCTTGCATAGGACTCAAACACGAGTCGAAATGAAGATATAATGATTTTCAACCGTTTCAATAATAAAGAATTCAAATTAGCCCATTTCTTCTAGAAAACTAAATAAAAGTTCAGAAATTAGAACTCCACCCCGAAGAAATAATTTGACAATTATATGATAAGTACGATGCCTCTAATTTTCCTTTTGATCAGTTTGAAAAAAAAACATCTGTCGTACCTTGTAAGATTCTTCCGTACGCATTGAAGTGAAATCGCATTGGTCGCAGTCCACATGTCTCGCCTGTCTCGCCTGACAAATCTCGAATGTCTCGCCTGGCAAAATCGCTTTAGCATCTTGCGTAATATTGAAAAAGGAAAATGTCTCGGAACGCACGTTCGGAGCATTCTCTCCAAAAAATAACCGTGATTGAAAAAAATATACCGGCAACAAAGCGGTCATCGGTCATGCAAAAATTGATTCGACACCTGATTGCGAAAGGTATTCGCTGTTACATTTCCTAGTTCCCTCCCTCGTAATGTGGTGAGTGAGCACATGTTAAAAGTTGCAAGGTAAAAAATCTTTTAGAGAAGAGGTGAGCCATGTAAAGTTTTTTCTTAAATTTTTTGGACACTCATTCGTCAAGTAGCCACTATAAGGTGCTAAGTAATTTACTTGGCTACACTAAGACACCAGACGCTAATACTAACTGAAAGCATTTATAAGCCTCAAAATAGTAACCGCTATTAGTGAATTACAGGGCTTGCATGAATACAGAGATGAAGTATCGTGGAAGAACGACAGAGGGAGTCCCCAAATGAGATGCACGAAAGTGACAGAAGGCAGAGGACGTGAATAAGTTATCCGAGAGTCGAAATAGACGTTTGTATTGGAAATTAATCCAGGGCTCCGTCCATCGGATGGGTAATCCCATATAGACCTAAGTTACTCACCTAATGAAACATTTCATTTCATTAATTGAAATTGTTCTGTAGAAAAATACATGATACAGTTGATTTATTGATGCCTGTTGCAAAGTTTTCTAATTACACAGGCTTACAAAAAAAATTTTTTTGGTGCCGGGAATCTTTGTGATGATTTTAACTATATTTGTAGAGCTGAATCCAAATATGAAATCCGTTTTTATTTAACAGCTCTACTTTTTTAGATATGGCACATCTTACGATTAGTTGTTTTAATATTTGATATATTCCGGAAAATAATTTTCAAAGTTAAATAAATCTATAAGTATACTAATTTATAACCACTCTGTGGTGTTCCTTTTATTTTCAATAAACTGTCAATAAGTTTTATGTATATTTCTATATTGTAGGCCAATGAGATAATTATTAATATAATATTCCCATATCATCATGTAGAAGATTTTTTTACATAAGTAACAACATATCTATATCTTGAAAACTATAGCTGATAGGAAAAAAACTAGTGTCATAATTGGATTCAGCACCTCAATTGTTCTTTAAATCAGCATTAAAAGCTCCGGCACCAAAACCACTGTTGGCCTGTGTTATTCTTCTCTATTTCTTCTGTTGCTAGGGAGATCGGCTAAATTGTATACCTAATAACAAATCTCAAATTACAAATTTAGAACTAAAACATCACATGGCATGGATTACGAAATACAAAAATCACTTTCCTATTAATAATTTCTTTGCGTTGCGATACATTTTTAGCAAAACCAAGACACTAGAGAAGACCTTAAGTGAGGAATCCTACTGATGGCCCTTGTGCCTTCAGTTTTACCGCCTACGAAAGATTTTGGAAAATTTTGAAGCATAAGAGAGGTGTACTAACTGAATCTTCCACATGGTGGAAAGTTATAACACCAAATGCGATTACCATTACAAGAAATATTTGGCATTGATTATATTTGGATCCTCACAGTAGTCAGTCAGGTTTTCCGCAATCAGAACTAGGCCGAGGGAAGTCATGAGGACAAAAATGATCAGTGAATGCCGTCAACATTTAATCGGATCATACACTTTGCTCATACAATTATAAACAGTTTTATAATTCTTTAACGAGAAGCAAAATATGCACGTCGTTCCACGCTGAACATTTACATTAAAAAATTGTTACTATTTACATCGAATGATCGAAAAGCGGTCGATTTTCCCGGATTTCCGGAGCTCCGTAGACAGTTGTAGATCAAGGATCAAGACCGTGGCACTCAAACATGAAAGATTTTATCAAAAACAGAAGAGATTATAAACGGTTTTATCCATGGAAAATGAGTTTAAAATCTATGACTTCGAGATTGAACCTTCTGCATCCCTCGTTTCCACATTTCTCTGCCTAACTAGGGCCGAAATACGGTATCTCGATACCCCTTTGCTTGTTTACCTCTTAGTTTGGCACCACACCACAGTATATCATGGTTTCGTTGTGACAAATCAAACAGTATCGATAGTTAACCCAATGCTCCCTCTTCTTGGCGCTAGCAATCCTTGGATAGGTTTCAATTTAGGTGCCCATTTAGTCTCTTGTCTGAGCCTTCCTTTTACGCCTTCATAAGATGTTGTTCTTACACCCTTCCTGATTCTTGCAAAATATTGTTGGACATCATTAATTCTCTATAAAACTGCTTTTTACTCGACCTTCATGTCTCCTCATATAAGTCAATAAGCAATCATCTACTTTTCAATATGCTATTCCATTAAGTCTACTACTACTACTATTAAGACACTAAATGAGTTACTATGGCCTCACACTATTCAGGTAGATCACCTTAATGATACGATAAGGAAGATAGATTTCAGTTCAGATAGATACAAACATCCGTCCTATCCCGGACCCTCAGGAATCATAATAGCAAGAAATAAAGTCACTATACATGTAGAAATATTAAATACATTTAATATACAAGTCAGCACAAGATTAAACGTTGCGTAGACATAAGGTATGTTTGTAGGTCCATATGTATTTTATTTGATACTATATGTATGTGCATGTGTGTAAGTTTAGGTAATAAAGGTTTGTGCATGAATGTATACGATTTTGCGGGTGTGGATTGGCATGAATTTTTGTGCTCCGCATGCGGCTTTATTCTCCATTACGGGTGGTGACCTAACACCCCCTGCCACTTGCCCTCACGGCAGCTTGCGGGGTACTATATGTAGATTAAGACCTTTCTCCTCCAATCTTCCAGACGCCTTTTGATTTTTAAATCCATTTCCAAATCATCACAAACGATTCTCGGTACCACCAACTTCGACGGTTTTGACGACTTCTTTCTTCCTTCTCTATGACCCAAGTTTCGCAACCACACAAGGCAATTCGTCACACGAAAAATCTTCACAATATTTCCTTAAGAATATGTTATTATTTTTTGCTAAGAAAATTTAGTCTTTCTCGCCGAAAAAACGTTTAATCTTCCATCACTTAGTTGTCTTTTGCTTTTAGCATCATTAACAAGACACAATTGACAAAAGGATAAATATACACAAGCAATGTCTATCAATTAGTTGTTACGGCACCGTTAGGTACATAAAAAACGGCGTAAATGGATGCTTCATTTAGCTTGTCGACATTAATTTACCCTACCCTTAAAGACCACATTCTAGGCTGCATTAAAAAAGAGAAAAATGCGTTAGACATCTCATCAAAAAGAAATGCATGACTTGACTGTGTGGGGCGAACAAGAAGAATAAATGCTGCCACCAGCAGGTCAAGAAATACTGAGCGGCCTCCGCAAAACTGAACGTGCAGTAGACCTTGTCTTCTTCACGAAGTCTGGGAATGAAATGCACAAAACGATCACCTTATCAAAATTTCAAATTCACGCCATCGACTCGTCCCCGTGTTGCCTCTCCTCTGCATGCCAAAAGCTGGTAAGATAAAATCTCGCAGCTCGATGCGAATAACGTAATTTTCCGGCCAAATCGTACTTTGAGTCCATCAAAAAAAAAACAACTGCTTGCGGCAAATACTACAGACGTAAGGAACATGAAAACTTGTGAAATGAACTCTTCTATGGCTACGAAACCTGGATGATGGGCGAAACAGAGGAAAGAAGATTAGAAGCGACAGAGATCTCCGAAGAATGATGCCAACGAAGTGCATTGACAGAGCGAAAATGAAGAATTGCGTCGGTGGGAGCGCGTGAAGAGAGAATTCTACGGAGGGCACTCAGGAAGAGAGGAGGGAGCACATTTTGAACCAGAATAGATTTCTGAATAATTTAATTGAGAGAAAGGGTAAAGGAAACATTACAGAGGAAAGTCAAGGATGAATTACGAGAAGCTGGCGATGGAAAACGTCAGCGCAAAGAAATTTGAAGATAGGAAAGGTGTGGCCGGTAAAAAGGTACCTAGGAGTGGTGCTACGAACCAACCCTCAGTTTCATTGAACCTACAAGATCTGTCCCGAAAGTAGTAGGACTGAGTCGATTAAAAAATATAATAATGCCAGAATTGATGCATTCACTCAAAAGTCTTCGAAGGAGCACCCATATGCGTCCACACACACCGATGTGCCAGCGGGTTACCCACGCCTCGCACGCCTTCTGGAAGGCGGCGCCCGGAATGCTGCTAAACTCCCTCGTCACCGCCTATTGCAATGCCTCAACCAAGCCGTGGTAACGTCCTTTCAGCATGAATTTGAGGTGGGAGAAGAGTAAGAAGTCTGGTGGGGCAATGTCTAGGAAATTTGGATCCTCACTCACATTGGCACTCGAGAGACTCTTGGCAGATCCACGTGCGTATTTCCTTTTGTTCGTCCGAGAGTACTCGCGGCACCAACTTCGCACACATCTTTATCATGCCCATGTTTTCGACCAAAATTCGATGCGCATCACTGTAATCAGGATGCTAAGTTCATCAGAAACCATGCGAATACTTAATCTGCGATCCCTGTCCAACAAAGCCTTCACTATTGCAAGATTTTCGTCACCTTTTGAGGACGAAGGGAGTCCTGACATTTGGCGTCTTCAACATCTTCTCTACTCTCCCGAAACAGCTTATGCCACTCAGAAACCCCCGATGTACCATGCCATTAGCTGTCTTGAGCATGTCATGAATCTCTCTCCCGGTTTTGTCCCGTTCCATACAAACTCTGATGACGTAGCGCTGTTTCAATAACCGGTTAATGACGGAGCATATCGAGGTCACGTTGTAGAAGTTTTGCAAACAAACGATTCGCCCTCAGCAAAGACTGGGAGCCAAACGCCACTGGCCTCCAGCCTTTTCTGAGACTCCACCTCCCTCGAGCCCAGGCCCAGAGAAACCTTCGCCCGTCAATCCGTCCGTCTACCCTGGAAAAAAGAAGGCATACTACTGTTGGGAGACAGACCTTGTACGATGAAGTGTTTGACGTTACGAGCCTATGAACCCTTGATTATGATGCGTTCCGAATGACAAACCTGCATTGAAAAATAGTTTCACTCATTAGAGTTCTATTCTCAGTAGTTTTGCGCCAGTAAATTTTTTAAAGCATTTAAAGCATTTTTGTAAAGAGAGCAATTCCCTCCCAAACGCCTTCTTTATTGGGAACACCAAATTGGAATGTGTAGACTCAATTAAATACCTAGGCGTTATCTTCACTCAAGATCCCTCCTGGGTGAAACACACACGGGTACAATGTATGGACATGCTAACAAAAAATTGGGATTTTTAAAAGAGTAGTCGGTAAATGTGATGAAAAGGTCGAAGAGAAATGTTATCCGTCGCCGTTTAGGCCTCATTTAGAATATGCTGCAAGTATATGGAATCCCAACGAAGTTTAATTAATTGCCGCATTGGATCACGCGCAGTGTAGAGGTGCTAGATTTCTTAAAAGTTTGTATGATATACTTAGTATCTTATCCAAAATATTTGAGCAGCTAGGCTGGGAATCACTCAATGGAGCGAAGATTTAATTACAGATTGAATCTATTAAATAAGTTGGCAGGATATCTCTATAGCAAAGATGTTGAAAGAATAACTTTCTCCGACCTCGGTAGGGGTAAACATTTTCCAGTCGAAATTAGTCTGATGTGTATTCACCCCCTGCCATACAACTAACGGCGGCTTGCAGGATACTTAAAAAAAACGTTTGTAGTCCATGGGGAGGGTCGAACACTGTGAAAGAGGGGAGAACGCCAGGCAAGCAAGGAAGGGGTAGAAATATGGTAAATACGTTGGACGGAATGCAGGGAGGGGGAATGGAAAAAATATATTCGATATTCTCGAAAAAACATATTTTATGTTGCTAATGCTCATCAGTTATTCATTTCGAAGTTTGGTGCATTGCATTCCATCACTGATTCCTTTCAAATGCTAATTTTAATAGTAAATAATTACTTACCCCATTTTCTCTTTCAGAGTTCCTCGTGGATCCATTATTTTGTGATTTCTTATTATGTCCATCCTCATGGATTTGTATTATGTGCAAAAAAACATTGGTGTTTTCCTAGTTAACACATAGTCGCTTCTTCAATTCTTTTATTAAATTCGCGAGTAGCCTTGAGCACACGCGACAGACTGTGCGCGGGACTTCAATCAGCCCACCATTCGCTCCCGAGTCCGAGCCCTTGCCCCTCGACAGGGTCGCAAACCCACCGCCGCCGCGCACATTGGCAAGCGCCAACTCACCTTCGAGTGGATGCGAGGCTGGTGGGTGTGTTCGCGGGAAGGGAGCAGGGAAGGCCCGGGGGCCGAGGGATCCCCTCCCCACCTGGTCCCAGTGCGTGCTGCATCGGGGGCGGGTGGGTGCGTGAGAGGAAGAGTTGGGGGGCAGGGGGGTGGTTGAGGGAGCGGAACATAAATTGTTTGGCAAGAGGATTAATATCTCTGGAAAGCGAAGCGACCCACCCGCGTCCGACTCCCTCTCCCGAGGGCTCGGCAGGGGAGTCGAGAGGTGACACTTGGCAGAGGAAGTACGTACGCCTCCACATTTCGAAGGTGCTCCTTTGTTGCGACCCCGCCCCCCTCCCGCATTTGCCTGTGCGTTCGCCCCGCGGGGGTGGAGGGGCTGTGGCGGAGAGGGGGCGAGGGTGAGGCGCCTATCTTTCCTCTCTAGTCCCGCCCTTCTCCCGAGAGACCCTGTCCTCTGCGCATCGTCAACGTGCAGACACGCACTTCTATAATACCCATATATGTACATATATATATACCTGTATGCATGTCTGCAGCCTCGCATTCGACATAAGTATCACCTACAGAGAGGCCCTCACCGCCACTCATCATGCTGAGAGCGCTGCTCGTCTTCGCGGCGGCCCTCGCCTCCATGGTGCCTCCCCTGGCACTCATAGTCGACGCCTCGCCGCCCAACCGACTATCGCTGCAGCAAGACCCCAGGTACAGGACTGGGAGAAAGGCGGCGCCTCCGCCAAGAGGTCAGAGCACCACTGCTTTACATATGCGCACCACTTGGGATTCTTGCGAATCTTTCCACTCTTAACTCTACAAAATCATTCGTACGAAAATGCATTCTAGCTGAATTTCCCAATCAATGCATTACAGTACATGCACACACGCTTTTGGAATCAACTCCACTCTGATTTTATATACAAAGGTAGGCTGAAAAATAATGCAAGCATACTTGTAGACCACAAACAAAACGACCTTTAGAAGCACTCCTGGTGGCATGTGTAACTAACATTCCCCCTCAACACGCATGCGCAGGTTTGAGGTCGTGTTACATTCATCCAGTGTATTTTGAGAAGCCGAAGTATGGAAACGTGTTCTAGTGCCATGTCAAGGCGAGTTAAACAGCGTGCTGTTATCGAATTTTTAACTGTTGAAATAGTGACTGCTACTGAGATTAATCGTCGTTTAAAGGCTGTTTATTGGTGCTGTTGATAAGTCTACTGTAAATCAATGGGTAGTAAAATTTCCGAGGTTGCAAGCCTGGAAAAACCATAATAGTTGATGAAACTTCTTTGGACTGTGTTTTGGGATGATCACCGAGTTTATGTGACCGATTTACAGGAACGAGGGGTAAATTCTTCTCAGTATATACAGACTCTAAAACACCTCCGATGTCCATTTTGTTGTGTTAAAGGCAGCCTGGCGCCAATAATCTTGCAACATGATAACGCCCGTCCACACACCTCGCGCGCAACGGGAGAGGCTCTGCGAAACCTGAAATTCGAACCGATTCCACACACTCCTTATTCCCCCGATCTTGCACCTAGCGATTTTTATTTTTTTTCCTTAGCGGTGGCTACGTTGAAAAATAAATATATGATATTAAAAATTAAGAATTGTACTTTAATGTACTCTATGCCCGATCTTTCTATTTGTTTTTTTTTTGTGGTCTACAAGCATGTGTCCATTACTTTTCAGCCTACCCTCGTACAAGTGCGCTTAATGCTCGGCATAAAATTAAGGAGACATTTCAGAAAAACCTCTTTAATCGAGTGATTAAGAGAGTTATAAATTGCTTCCGGTAGATTGTTGACTACACAACAGGTTGCTTTTCTGAAAACAAATTATCACCGAATGAAATACCCAGGGAAATTAATAACATCCAACCAGTGTATTATCAATCATGATAGATATGTGAAGCTGATCTTATTTAATGAAAACAAATCGCAGACGTCATAAGTCAGACACCTCGAATACTGCAGTCATTATTTTAGGAAGAGTCATCGCAGCAAGTTTATTTTCTACAAGCTTAATATTCATGAACTTCATCTTGTACATCAAGGATTGATGACTGATACTATACCGGACACATAAAAAGGAGAATTATAGCATTGGGAGAGCACAATTATAAGGAACGATTACGTGTTTCAAGTCGGCACCCATTGACAGATGAATAGCTGCGGAAGTAGACAATTCGCCCAAAGATTTAATGTAGGCCATGAATCTCGAGGCAAATGAATTGGCAGACCGTGAAAAAAGTTATCAGGGAAGAAGCGTGCTCTGGCGTGCGAGTGCAGTTGATCAGTTGTCCGTGGAGAAAATGCGATAGTAAGCACGGCAATGGACAATACAAATAATGAGACGCACACGTAGGACGTTATGAGAACATCAATACATTCCCGCCCGGGGTTCAGGAAAGTTTTTTTATTTATTTATATACCCTGCAAGCCACCGCCAGGGTGTGTGGCAGGTAGTGAATACGCAACAGAATAATTTTACCCGAAAATGACCCTACCGCGGTCGAACAATGTTATTATGATCCCATATCGTTAGTGAAAAAATGGCATCTTAAATCTATCTGTTCTACTCTTAATCTCTGTAATTATATTGACATGATCTCTCCTACTGTGGTACGATGGGGGTAATAGCACATTTTCAACTTCACTGCTAAAGAGACGTCCTTCCAATTTATGCAAGGGCTTCAATCAGTAATTTAGCCTTCGTTCTGTGAGTGATTCCCGGCCTAGGTGCTCTAATATTTTGGATACACTACTAAGTTTATCACAACAACGTTTTACAAATCTAACTCCTCTAAGTCGCACGCGATCCAATTCGACCGTGAAATTACATTCATTTGTTTTATTTATTAATTTAAATCATCGCCCAATATGCAAGGTTTATTCATTGTCTCACGATGTCGACACTTGCGAATGCTTTCATTTCCTTGTCGCCTCTGAACGGCAGAGGAATTGGATCTTCTGCACAAATAAATTGATTTATTTGAATGATGGGAGACTGATATTAGATGGAGACCGGACGAAAAATCAGCGTTATGTATAACGCGCTACAGATACGGAGCAATAGCACCCAACACTGAAATGCAATGTTCCTCATCATCACAGTAATTTAGCGGAAGATTGGTATGATAATTGGCAGTAGATGCGCTCTTCCCCTCAGAGGAAGGCCAGTTCCTTCACCTATTCCTCCTGTGCTTTCCGATGCTTTCCGAGAATATATAGTGTAGCGATATGATAAAAGTAATACGCCAGGTATTTTGGATTTGGAAAGCAAATCAAGACGATAGTGTAGGACCAGGAATACTTGACTACGAAATAGAAATGGCATTAATGCAAAGAAATTGAAGAAGTCTTTGAGAATAGATGCCATTCATGCAGAACTACGTTCTTTATAATTTAGGAAAATGCGGACGGAAAGGTTGTTACGAGTCCATTTTTAGCATTTATGGTGAGAAGTCTTCGTTCGATCAGATTTGACACCATCCCAAAAAGGGAAATGCAGCAGCATGTGAGGAATATAGGACTCTACGATTGATATCAGACGCAGCAAAAGCATTGCTTAGAATTATGGGCAAAATACGGCAAATGAGTTCTTAAGGGAAGATGAAATTGGGTTTAGAAAGAAGATGGGTATGTGTATGGCTTAACAATAAAGAGATCACTGGTATAAATTACCATGGAGTATAACCTGGATGTATTTTTATGTTTCGTAGATTTTTGAGAAGGAGTTCGACAGAGTATACTGACTGCAACTGATGATTTTAAGTAAGATAGGAGTAGACTAGAGAGATCGACGAAATATTTGGAACCTCTATATGAATCAGACTTCCCAGGTGCGGATGGAGTGGTTACGAAGAAGTGAGAGTTGGTGACAGGCACCTTAAGTAAAGTTGTAAAGAAAAAAACAGTGAAAACTATCGTGCGGAGCGTCATTTTGTGTGGTTCGTATATTTAGCCGTTGCGACAAGGATATAAGCGTAGAGTGGAGGTTTTTGAGGTGCGGGTGTAGGGAAGAACGATGGACATGAAGTGGACGAAAAGGAAAACAAACAGATGAAGTTCTAGGCATGGTAGGCGAAGAAAGATGACTGTTGAAAGAAATTCGAAGAGGGCAAGGCAAGTGGACGCGAATGGTACTGGGGGGTCAATTTGGTGCGGAAGAGGGATTTAGAGTGAAGGACACTGAGCGAGCAAGGCAGAAGAGAATCGGCTTTTGGATAGAATTAAGGGACATCGAAAGTATGCAGAGTTAAAGAATGAGTTATAGTAATAAATACGCTATATTATAGGGTTTAAAAATATTTTGTTTCATTTTAGTTGGGGCTTACGAATACAGTACAGTGCCTGGGTCCATTACAAACCTACCGTAAGCCACTAGACTACTCAACAACACATACATGTACTCATCACGGACACTAAGTATTATTATATTACATTATATTATACTACATGATTATGAGTACTATCGAAGAAAAATGGGAATGTATCAAGAAAGGGATATTGGAAGCCGCTAAAGACACTATAGGAACCGTTAACGGGAAAAGGATAAGGAAACCATGGGTAACGGATGAAATGATTGCAAAGACGGATGAAAGGAGAAGATGGAAAAATGTAAACACAGAGTTAGGCAAAATGAAGTACAAAGAGTTAAACAATAAATTGAGAAGGGCCACAAATAAAGCCAAAGAAGAATGGTGGAAAACGCAATGCGAGGATATGGAAAATTTACAGAAGAAGGGTGAAGTTGGTGCTCTATACAGCAAGGTTAAGTTATTATCGGGAAGTAAGAAGGCAAGATCTGTGCTAACAGTGAAAGATAAGTGGGGTAAGATAATAGTTGAACCAGGAAAAATCCAAGAGAGATGGAAGGAATATATAGAAACACTGTATGGTAAAGAACTTAGGCCGACAAGGTTAGACATAGAAAAGGAACATGACGTAGAAGAAGATAGCTTAGGTCCAGGCATACTCGACGATGAAATAGAAAGGGCATTAAAGGAGATGAAAACAAATAAGGCCGTGGGGGTGGACAACATTCCTGTAGAAATGTTGAAATGGTTAGGAAAAGGTGGGAAGAAGGCCATATATGGACTGATTCGTAGTATCTATGAGAAAGGAACTTGGCCGGAAGATTTTGTGAGATCGGTGTTAGTTCCTATTCCAAAAAAGGCAAAGGCTACGTCATGTGAGGATTACAGAACAATAAGTTTGATATCCCACGCAGCTAAAGTTATTCTCAGGATCATCAACAAAAAGATAGAGAGTAAGGCAAATGATTACTTAGGGGATGATAAGTTTGGGTTTAGGAAAGGAAGAGGTATGCGTGATGCCATTTCAGTAATGAGATCACTAATCGAGAGGAATATAGAATACAATCAGGACGTTTTTGCCTGTTTTGTAGATTTCGAAAAAGCTTTTGATAGAGTGAATTGGGAAAAATTAATGCGTGTATTGCAGAAAATAGGAATGGATTGGAGGGAGAGGAGACTGATCCGCAACCTGTACATGTCTCAGACTGCACAGGTGCGAGTGGGGAACGGAGAGTCCGGATGGGCAGTGTTAGGAAGAGGTGTAAGGCAGGGTTGCCCATTGTCACCGGTACTGTTCAACGTATATGGAGAGGAAATGATTGAAGAGGCATGGGAAGAACTGGAGGTAGGAATGAAAGTCGGAGGGGAATTCGTAAAATCGGTTAGGTTTGCTGATGACCAAGCATTAGTTGCTCAGTCAGCCAAGGGGTTGCAAGCATTGCTGAGTGAATTGGAGGTTCAGTGCGATAAATATGGAATGAGAATCAATATTAAGAAAACAAAGGTTATGCGATTTTCCAGAAAGAAAAAGGCTAAGCTAAATATTAAAATAGGCGGGGAAAAAGTAGAGCAGGTAGAACAGTTCACATATCTCGGAAGTGTTTTGGAGCAATACGGTCAAAGTGGTAGGGACGTAAGGAGAAGAATTGCGCTAGGCAAGGAGGCTTTCTCAAGGAGGAGGGAGTTGATGACGGGGACGTTGAGTAGAGATGTTAAGACAAGACTCGTAAAAACTCTGATATGGAGTGTAGCTATTATGTACGGCGCGGAAACGTGGTCGCTGAAGCAGGAGGATAGCCGTAGATTGGAGTCTTTTGAAATGTGGGTGTGAAGAAGAATGGAGAAGGTGAAATGGACCGAAAGGGAAACAAATGAGGAAGTACTGGAGATGGTGGGGGAGGAGAGGGGTTTGTTGAGAGAAATCCTATGGAGGCAGGAAAAATGGATGAAATGCGTATTGAGCGGTAGTGGAATGTTGAAGAGGGTAATAGAGGAGAGAATGTTGGGCAAGCGAGGAAAGGGTAGGAACAGGATAGGGATGTTGGATGGGATGAAGGGAGGAAAGAAGTACACAGAGATGAAGAGGGACCTGATGTAGTTTAGGTTGCTGGTTTTTGTTTTGTTTGGAGTTACAAAATATTTATTTGATAGTGGTGTCCATCCAAAAACCTACCTTAACCGGTAGATTACCTAATAATAATGAGTGTAAATGTATTTTTGTGTATATGTGTTGTTATGCATTCATTTTCATCAGTATTTCAATCCTAGGATTGGTTTACTGCAGCCCTCCATTCTCCTCTATTTAATGTCTAATTCCCTCAATCCCTGATACCTTCTCTGTTTTAAGTATTTCTTAATTTGTCCTATGTACTTGTCTCTTGGTCTTCCTCGTGGAATCTTCCCTTCTATTTTTCCTTCAATTATATATCTAATCTATCCATTGTGCCTCGATGTGTATCCAATCCATCTGTTTCTTCTTTGCCGTAGAGCTCTCCGTATGGTCTCTACTCTCTCTACCTACTCCCTCTACTACCCTTCTATATACTTCCTCACTTTGTCTGTCCATTTAATCTTCAGCATTCTCCACCATCACCATGCTTCAAATGCTTCTACTCTTCGCTGGTCCACTTTTCCAATGTTCCAAGTCTCGGAACCATATAGCGCCATGCTCCAAACGAAATTCTTGACGAATTCCAGCCTTAGGTTCTTTGAGCGTAGGTAGTAATTGCCTCTTCTCAATGAACGTCTTCTTAGCTTGGGCTATCCTTCGCTTGATGTCGATTGAACTTCTTCCATCCCATGTTATGCTACTGCCCAGGCATTTGAAGGATTCCACTTGCTCTAGTTTCACCCCTAGAATTGCGATACGCACTTAAGAGTTGCTTGCAGGCCCTCTCGCGTTTCCGCCACTACTGCGATGTCATCTGCAAACCGGAGCATGTTGATTTCTCCTCCATTTACCTTGACTCCTTTGATACCCAAATCTTTTGTTTCTTTTATTGGCTCTTACCAGGTATACGTTGAATATTGGTGGCGAGAGGTTGTATCCTTGACTTACTCCTTTGTTTGTTTTGGCTTATATTTTTCTGCCATTTTTCGTTTGCATTGTTGTTACCTGATTCTTCTAGAGGTCATGGATAATTCTTCTGTCGTTGTAGCGCAATCTAAAAGCTTCTAGTATCTTGAACATCTTTTTCCATTTGACGTTGTCGAAGGCCTTCTCCAAGTCCACGAATGCCACATATACTCGTAATGGCTTATTTACTGGTCTCATTTTTTCCGCCAGAACTCTCAAGCTGAGAATTGCCTCTCTTGCTCCTCGGTTTTTCCTGAATCCGAATTGTTTTTCTGAGATACTATTATACATTGTTAAACAGGTAGCCATCACGGACATCATGAACACACGTTCACTCATGGCGGACAATTATTTGGACTCCTTCTTTCACGAATGAACATTCAAATTTTCCATTGAACCTCCTTTGCCGGTTACTTTTTCATCAAAACTTGACGGGTACTTTCTTTTGTTACCAGCGATTGGAACGAATAAACGTTTAATGATACTTTTAAGATTCGGTAAATTAGTTCTTAATTTATGTAAACAAAAAATTCCGGGACGGTAAACTTGAGCGTCAAGTTTACGGTCCGGCATTTTTTGTTAACACTAATTCACGACCGTAGCTACGTTCCTTGTATATTTAAGTAGTTCTTAATTGTTCGTAAATATTTACTGGTTAATATAATGAAATGAAAGCTTGACGTGTGATATAATCAAAGCCAAATTACATAGGACGTTTGAAATTCTTTCGAACTTTAAATCCTGAGTCTGAAAAACGTTAATCGCCTAAAGGGAAAATAAATATAGTGCTTTTTCGTGTACACGCGATAGCCTTTTGTCTAAGTTTTCTCCGCAATTTATTGAAATCTGTCACAGAAATGAGTTGCACTTAAGCGCCTCGTTTATTTGGCTGCCTCCGAGATAATTTCTCGGCATAAAATACCCGATTTCCTCATTTATCAAATTCTGGTTTGATACCAGTTGAAAATGGCAGAATCTCAAATCCTTTTGCCGGAATCAGTCTCAATTCACAAGTATATCTTTCAAGGATTAAATAAATTTTTCGGCATAAAAATTCTCTGATTTGAATGCTGTTTGTACTTCAAAAAATGCTGGTGGTTCTGTTCTTTCGGTTACAGTACGAATAGCAATAGCGGAAGTAAATTCGGTGCTTTGAAATGTGTTTTCCTGATATGAATGAAAATCATGGATGAAAACCATATCAAACCACGTAAGGTGGTTGAACACAATCCAAAACATTGAGCAAGACACCTACTGAAAACACGCCAGATGTTTTGAATCGGGAGAGATCGGAAATCCAAGTGAGAAATTTATCAAGGCGTGGCTGAGGAAGAAAGCGTTTTCGCAGTATTAAATATTCCATTAAAATAATCCCAGTGTTCTTCAAGTGTACTTTAAGTGGATTACTCTGTCCGTTGATAAACTGGCTTCACCATTGGTGCCTTTAGTAAGTGAGTGAGCTAAGTCCTCCTCCCTTTCCCTCTTAATCCTATGCATGTGTACCTCCTCATTCACTTGTCCCGACCTTAAATTTTCATGACTAATTTGCAAACATAATGATGCATTATTGTGTGTTTATTCTTGCTTAAGACCTCACTCGCCCCTCTTCCGGGAGACATGACTCATTAGCAGGGGAAAATTTTCACCTTTTTTTCTTCCTTCCTTTTCTCCCCCGGCCCCGGTGGCGGCGGGGTAACGTCCTCGCCTACCAACTGAGAGGTCACGGGTTCGATTCCCGTCTGGGTGGATTTTTCTTCATCCAGGGCTTGGCTGTATGTAATTGTCTTCAATGTAATGTATGTAATGTAAGGGTTAGGTGGAAGAAGGGACTATTTAGTCTCAACCTCGCCCAATTAAGTCGATAATAAATAAATAAATAAGAATTTCATCGAGTTTGATGGTAGAAAATGAAGAGAATACGAATCACCAATCGACATCTTCGACGCCCTTGGTGGTTGTTAAGATGTAGAAATGTATTAGATAAAAGTGACCAACTCGGAAAAATTAGTCATTGATTGCTTACCCTTTTGTTGCTCGAACGGGAAGAAAGTTGTATAAATGTCGGCCTCCAATTATGCCTACGTTGACCCATTTCCACAGTGCTTGATTTATTTGGTGGTAGCATAGCAAGAAGTGCACGAATGAAAATGAAACTGTAATGCTCAATATCTGAATAATTTATTCAAATCTAGTTTCAGGAGCAAATATGAACTTGTTGTCGTCGCACTCCTGAGAAACGAAACTTCCATTAAAGCATACGTTATTCCTGCAAATTCAGCATTGACTAACTAGTATTAAGCTTTCAATTCATTAAATATGCATTTCCATTTTATTTTCGTTTTGATAAAAATGTACTTTCGTAATTCCCTATTCAACATAACTGGCGCCAAATGGCTAAAAACGCGTTCCTTTCTTGCTCCAGCTTTTACTGTATTTCTTTAGCACCACATCCAGGAGTGTGAAACTCGTGCTTCAACCTTTCCAGAGGAATGTTATTTATTCAAAGTCCGGCCTACAGAACGGGTAGTGTTTTACAATCAGAAACACCCCAACTCTATGCGAAGAAAAAGCTGCCAAGGGGTGAATCGAACTAGCGTCTCCTGGAATAGGATACTAGAGCTAACCCTGCCGCCACCGAGACCGATATCTAATATGACCTTGACTTTCAGTAATGCAAAGCGTATCGGCCGCGTGTCGGAAATCGAAGCGGCGGAATGTCGCCCATCTACCTTACGCCATCTCAAAAGCTGTGGTTTGTGTCTCCAGCGGAACTCGAGCATAATGAAGTTCACGGAGGTAGTAGGCTAGCCTAATGGGCGGAGAGATCGACCATTGGCTAAGGGCTTATATCCTAGTGTGATTTTGTGGATAACGGAATGATGATTGATGTGTGTATAGAAAACGCCGTTCCTGTTCATTTGGAATCCTATATTTGTTGACGCTGTTACCATGGACATACGTACAGGGTTCGTCCGGAAAATAAGTTTATGATGCTCATTGTCTTTTTTGACAAAAGGGGAGTCGTCCACTACGAATTTGTACCTGAACGACAAACTGTAAATGCTGCATTTTACGTCCAAGTGCTCGACAGGCTTCGAAAACGAGTCGCCCGCGTCCGGCCAGCGATCAAAAACATCTGGCGGCTGCATCACGACGATGCGCCGTCTCACACCGCGCTTGTCGTGTCGGACTTCTTGGCCAAGCACGGCGTGGCAACGCTGCCGCACCCGCCCTACAGCCCGGACTTGGCACCACCGGACTTCTTTCTGTTCCCGAAGATAAAGAGGAGTTTGAAAGGAACGCGATACGGGACTTTGGACGCCGTCAAAGAGGCCGTGACGACGTGTCTTCGAGAGGTTCCCGATGATGCCTTCGCGGGAGCGTTCCAGGAATGGGAACGCCGCTGGAACAAGTGTATCGACTCACAAGGGTCCTATTTTGAGGAATATTAGCTTAAGATATGTAAAAGTGTAATGAATTTTTTTTCCTGAGCTCAGTACACTTATTTTCCGGACGAACCCTGTATAAATGGGAGCAGTAACAAACGAGTAAAACGAAAGGTTTTATAGATGGAGAAACAGCTCTTATTCCATAAATGAAGCAAGGAAACAGAATTTTTTCGGAAGTGTTTATGAGCTTAATAATATACCCCTCGATAATTTAAATACGTACGTGTACAAAATGCCTTTTCTGAAACACGCCAGCATTCTCTCCAGCAGATCAAGTCAGAAACGCTTCTTCTTCGATTAATAATTTACCCGTCGGAACTCTATTAAAGTTAACACAATGTACCTTCGTTCTTGCCCCCTGGCAGTTCTTTCTCCTTCGTCCGAGGCTCGTCCATTTCCTCTTGTCTTCGTTAACTCTCAATATCTTCTCAGTTCTCTTTCCACCAGGATTCTTTCGCCCCGTTAGTTTCTCAGCTCAATTTATTAAAATAATCTCGGCTCTTTGTACTTTCTTCTTCCCAATATTGCGTTCATATTCCTTGTGGGTCGCAGTGGTCCAGTGGGTAGAGCGTTGGACTACTGACCAGGCTCCCGGGTTCGATTCCCGGGCAAGGCACTCTGGGCATCTGCAGCTCCACCCAAGCTAGTTGATTTTTCTGGTGCCAGATCTTCCTGGGAAACCATAACCGGCACAGGGAAAGGAACTGGCCCCCCTACCCTGATGTGTGAATATTCACACGCCGTTGGGCTTGGTGCATGGGTGAGCTCTACCATCACCTACTAAACCGACCTTCGGGTTGATTACTGTGTTTATGGTCTTTATTCCTTCATTTTCTAATTTCATTCGCCTGTCATCCTAATCATCATCTTCCTCATCATCTTCTGCAATCCAATGTTTCCTAACCATTTTTCTATTTACCTTTCCCATTGTTTCATAAAGCGCTTTCTTCATTCCTTGTTTGAGATGTTCTCTTCTTTCTGTTTCGGTACACGTTCCCTTATCTCCGCTCAATATATTATCAACTCCTTCCTTTTCGCCCCACTGAAGTCTGATGCGTTCCATTTTCTTCTGCTTCTCCAGTTCCACTCTCTCTTCAATTTTAAACTAAACTTCATGAGCACTAAACTGGGATTCAAATCCGCATCTGCTCCGGGGAAACAGCGAGTTCATCACTTTATTCCTAAATATGTGCCCAACTATAACCTAGCCTAACTGATATATCCCTGTATTTCCTATGTATCTACGACTACTGTAATGTTTTAAGTGTGCTCGTCATGTTATTCAATTTCCCCTCCAACATGTAGTTTTCTCCCACCACTCATTCCTATACCACAGACTGCACTTTCTTACCTCATTGCTGTCTCTCTCTTCGCTCACCATCGCATTCCAATCCTCTATCACTATCAAATATTTCATTCCAGGTACATTAGCAGTCATTTCGCTTGACTGTATTGATCGTATTGATTGACCGAATACCCTGTCTCTCTCTTCCCTATGATTGCTTGTCAGTATGAACACGTCGATTGACCCTAGATTGATCTGACCTACTTCTACTAATAGTATTCCGTCATTCACCCGTTGCACGTTCACCACTCTTTTCCCCAGTTTCCTATTAATCATTATGACTGCCCCCGTTGGCTCTGCGCCATCAGTAGTTAACTCTATAACTGTCGCTCCAATAAGCACAGCTATCTTTTTCTCTCACCTCACATAGGCCTAACATGTCTTTATTTCCTTGACGTGAAGCCATCACTCAAATGGCCTCACCACTGGAGCCAGACGTCTTTGCAGCCGCTTCACCGAGGAACAGAGTGAACTATATTTCGTCTGGCTCTTACCCTTCGATCTATCTGGCATGAGTGACCCCAGTAGGAGCAATCATCATTGCTCCCGCCAGCACAGCTAGTGCTATTGGTTGCCCCGAATAGTTGAGAGGGGCACGCAAAACCCATCCCACCACGATAAAGTTATAGATCACGAAGTAAATGCAAAAACAAGAATTAAATATAATAAAACGCATGATCAAAGTCAGTATTCAAATCAAAATTCCAAACTAAAACAAGGATACTCTACCAAAAATGCTAAGACCTTTTTTACACTTACAAGGTCCAAACGTATTTTTAATCAGATTTTATGATTAAATTAAACGAAAATGTTATACTTGATGAAAAATCACTCGCTGGATGAACACCGTGTCCTTTTGAGTATGACGGATGACGAGATATTTTGATCATGAAGAAAAATAAGAAAGCTGGAAATTATGGTTATGCTAAATGTAAAACCTATTACATATTTGGTAAGCAATATGGTAAGTTGAAGATTCGGGAAGAGAAAATAGGAATAAAATGATTTCGGAGCAATTAGCTCACAGAAGTGGGGCTTCATGAGCGCAATTTAAACTGGCAATTTTATATCTATCTTTAACTTTCTGAAAACGAAAGTAGTTCTCATCTAAAACACTTGAAACAGTCGATGCAGTCGTAAAAATAAAGTTGCTAAATTTCTTCTCGTATTGAAATCACAAAGGTGTGACATATTTCGCACAATAAGTATGGGCACTATATTTTTGCAGGAACAAAAATAAAAAACGAAAGTTAACCGATGGCCGGTAACTTCATGTTTCCACCTGGAATAATTACGTGCATGAAAAATGATTGCTGCGGAAAAATGATTTGGAGAAAATTACTACTAATCTGTGCTCGACCCAACCAGTGAAGTCACTATCGTATGTCAATAGCCTTCACCGCTTCAGCAACTCGCGCGTTGATAAAGGTATTCAAAGCCTCTTCCATATAAAACGCCTCAGCGATTTTCCGAACATTGAATATAAGTACCTATCATAACCTCGTAGAAAACAAAAGATAAAGTTCGTTGCCACGGCCAGGACATATGGAAAACTGTCTTACAGTCCTCGTAGTTTCATAAAGTCGACTAAAACATTTTCATACAAATTTTGGAGTAAGGAACGTCAACACTGCACTAACATAGTAATCTCCGTCCAGATTAACAAAGGAATTTCTTCATTGATAATTAACGTATAAAATAGCAATATAACTATATTGTTTTTTTACGTATATATGGACATTAAAAACCTGTGCACATACTTAAGAAATTCTCGAGAAATAAGGACGCTTTTCTTATGTCTTCCTTCTGTCCGAAAACCTACTAGCTAACAGCTTTCACGTGCTCCCAACTATCTGCTCTTTTCCTCTCTCTTACACCCTCGCCTAGCATTTTCTATTTTATTGCAGCCATCAATAGACCATTACTCCGAAGTTACAATTCAGCTCACCTCCTTCTATCTCGAATTTCTCCCTTCCTCTCCCCCATCCTAAAGCCTTATTAACTCTTCATTTACATTCTTGTGAGCCCAACAAATTTTTTCCAATCCTTTTCATACCTACATCTAAAATTTTAATTCAAACAAGCATTCACCAATTTATGTTTCCGAATTATAGAAATATACACTCAATTGATTGTTTCAAGTAAAATTTCCATCGTCCATAGTCTCCTGGTGCCATGGTGATAAAACGCTAACAATTCTTGCCACGACTCCAACATCAATTCCCTAAATTTCCTTAAATGCTCACATTTTCTATGATGATGGCCTTAACCACTTGCCCATTTTAACGAAAAACGCGCGATACTTGATCTCATGTATGTCCTGCATCAATGCATAACGTCTTACTTCTTTGTGATAATTAATATTACTTTGATTCACATACATCATCCAAATCTGAATTAATCCTGTTCAGAGGTAGAATTTCTAATCCCATTTCTTGCTAAAACTCAGTCATGTAGTCAAAAATTGGAGCGCTGTAGATTTTGTGTGCCCCAGACTGATTGTTACTTTGGCCAGGAGTTATTGCGCGCACTTTCCGATCGCTGCAAAATGAAGATTTTGTGCCCACCATTACGCTCAAAAACTAAATTACGCCGTGTCATTTAATTTATGATATGATGACGATTCAGATAAATAGTTTAAAACAAAGATGCCGGATCTATACTTTTCATCGACCTTCTGTAGGAGTTCTAATTAGTTTTACGCATTAATGAGTTTAGTACTAAATGACCCCATAAAGTTTAACTCACACAATGCATAGAAAGATACATGGTATTCAAAATATAACTACACCAAGGGATCCACCACGCACTGGACCGCAATGAAATACGCCCATGGGAGGTCGAAGGCCCGCTTCATATCAACCTTCCTTCCAAATCAGCGAGGGATCCAGTCGCGGGGAAAGAGGGCCTCAGCGTGTCACCTTTTCTTTTATTCGGTTCCTAAAAACTGCAGAAATTTACCAATCACCCAAAACCAAATACACTGAGTTGCAACAAAAATTTTACATTTTCATTTTCACTGACTTCAAGTCTTCTCTTCACCCAACTGATGAACACTGAGATGAGGATATTCCCTCCTCAAAGGCACACCGCTAATCCACCTTTGGTAACTAAATGGATAAGGCATATTGTACTATTAGGTCTACTTATACATTTTTATTAATGACAAACCTGGGGATTTAATACACCGCTTCTAAAAAACTTCATTTATTACCACCGTTTGGTGTTTTTTCGTCCATCGCAAATGAAATCATGCTTGTACATCTACTTCTAGTATTTCAAGAAGCCATTCAGATTTTGTGATCTGCATACACTTCTGGCTGAAAATAATGAAAATGTGGATATTAATATCTCTTCCGAGCGAAGAAAAGTGAAATGACAACTCAGAAGTTAATGGGTGGTAATTTTGTTCTTAAGTTATCTTCTGAGATTGATTTCCTAAAGTGAATCAAACGCTTGTTGTGTTTCCTTAATTTGTTTGACTATTCAATGGAAATGACATCCACTTGGCCAGTGCCAATTGTTTCCCTTCCTAAATGTCTAAATGGCCCCGTTAATTACCACCATTTAATTCTCCAAAGTGAATCAAGTAACATTGCCATCGAAATGGGATGCATATACAGAAATAGTGAGCATAAGCGTGTATCATATTGCTTTTATTTCATGCCGATATATTCTTCCAAAACATTTTTTACATCAAAGCTTCGTCTTTCATTCGTGTCGGCTCCAGACGGGAGGCAATGGACGTTGGTGCGAAGCGGCAGCCGCGGGCCACGGCGCGCCCCGGCGGAGGTGTTGACATTCCCCTCTGATGAAGTCAAAGACCTACTAAATAGCATCGGTGAGTAACAAATGATAAGTTATGCGTACCAATAACTTAAAATTAAGCGGTTTGACTTCATTTTGTGGTCGATTTTGAGGTTTTAATTAAGTGATCAAGCCATAAAAATGTAACCCTGCATTTTTGAATAATGCTCACGAAAGACATTTCTGAAACTACTTTCTCAACCATTAATGGGTAACTAATGGATATAGTATGTGGAAGATAAATATTAAGATAGTTCTGAAACTATTTTCTTAAGCATTACTGGACAACTAATGGGTATTCGTGCAAGAAATATATTAAGATATTTCTGAAACTATTTTCAAAACCATTATTGGTAACTCCCACCCCATGGACAACAACCATTGATGGGCAACTAATGGATATAGTATGTGGAAGAAAAATATTAAGATAGTTCTGAATCTATTTTCTCAAGAATTACTGAGCAACTAATGGGTATTCGTGCAAGAAATATATTAAGATATTTCTGAAACTATTTTCAAAACCATTCTTGGTAACTACCTCCCCATGGACAATAAACTTCACATGGTGGAAGGGCTTGTGTGTTCTGGTGACCTATAGAACTGTGCTGGCAAGAGGAATGAAATTGTTTGCTCCTGAACTCCATTCTCATAAATCATCCATGGATCACATATGGGTCGAAGGGTAGAAGCTAGATGAAAAATAGTCTGCACAGTATCTGTTCCTCAGTGAGGTGACTGCAAAGGCATCTGAATCTAATGGGGTAGCCATTTGAAAGATGGTTTCATATTAAAAACAATATTGAGGTAGGCAATAGGATACCACTTCAATTATTTATCCCAAGAATTTTGTGATGTACACCATCGAGACAATGAGTCCTGGCAAGCACGGGACTCGGCCCAAGTGGCCATGTGTTGCACCTGGTAGCAGAAGAGGTAAGGCTTCAGTTGTCGTCTTCTAATGAAATTCTTACCAAAAAAAGTGACGACAACAGCCCAGATGAGGACTGAACTAGACGGAATAGGGACTTGGAATGATAGAATGAAGTTGAGGAAAGAAAAATTCGAAAATATAAAGTGAGAGATGGAGAGAGGAGAAACAGACATTTTTGTTCAATGCAAGGTGATATGGAAGGATAGTAGGGATACTAGAGTGATAGTTATAGAGCAATATACAGCAGAGGATAAGAGATCCAGCAAAGGGTGGCAAATAAATAAGTAAAACAAAGGCTCGGCAGTTTTCAAGAAAGAGAAAAGCTGAGTTAAATATTAAGATAGGAGTTTATAGACTGGAGCAGCTGGAACAATTTTCCTATAGAGGAAGTTTTTTGAGCCAAAACGATTCAAGTAGAAGGGACTTAACGAGATGGAATGTTTTAAGTCCCTGATCTTAGTTGACGTACTGTTCTTCTTACTAATATCTCTTCACAGGGTCCATTCCGAAATTAATGCAATTATTTTGTTTTTTTTAAGTAATTTATTGAACTAATTTGCACAAACACTTAAAATTCTTCAAAGTTCTGTCCTTGGGCCTCAAACACATTTTCCAGCGACTCTGCAATGACCGGTACGCTCCCTGGAAGACGTCTTAGGGTACCTGTCGCAAGTTCTTTCTCACGGCTGATTGGATCTTTTCTTTGGACGAATAAGGGGTTCCTTTCAGGACTGCCTTAATCCGAGGAAACAAAATAAGTCTGCTATGGCGACGTCAGGACTATAGGGGGTTAGCGCAGCGTTGGTACCTTGTGTTTGGCGAGGAACTCGCGGACTCGTAGCGCGTTGTCGTGATGGAGTTGCCAGGTAGCGGAGATGTCTTTTCTCGTCCTCATGAATATGGATAGACGTCTTCAAACGTGAATATTGATAGATGAAACACCAAAGACAAAATAAATAAAGTGAAATCTATTAAGACCTATCCTAATGCTAGGCCACCCTCCAATCTTTCAGGTCTATGTCAGTAAAGGGTTAACAAGACCAGGAACAGCTGTTTTTGCATGGAAGTAGTTAAAAAATAAGAGTCTCCAGAAAAACAATACATTTCTTCCATTGAAGTAGACTTTAGATCCCTTCATTCAAAAAAATATTTTTCTACCATAAAATTCGAGGTGGAAGTAGTCAAGACTAACAAAAGTCACTTGCATACCTCTATGAATATATCCATGCCAACACAAAGTAATTCCATCAGTCTGAGTGTCAATGCTCCAATTTCTAAAGACATGAAAAGGACAGGTGAGCTTTCAAATTTTGTCGTTTAGTTTGCATTTTTGTAAATTTTCAGCAAATAATGAAAATCTCTATACACAATATTTTTCAGGATTAGTGATGCAAATAGATTGAACTTTTACAATGTTTGAAACAGCAGTGATATGACAAATACAAATTAATGGATGGATGGAAATCTTTGTGAAGTATGGAACCATTTAAACTATCAAAACCAAGATTTTTATTAAGTTCATGTTACATGATTTTTCCAGAAAATTGATACATTTTTACAAAAACGTTTACACAAAATGAAATACATTTGTAGGAACTTAGGAGAACTTTCATTTGTCATTATCTTCCTATCTTTTAAATGGTATCTCTGATAAATTACGTATAATATTAAGTTTATGCCTAGTTTTGTTAGCATCCAAACATTGAAGAATAATCAATGCAAAAGATTTGCATTAGAGCATAAATATCCCTTGTTCAGAAAACCCAAACAAACTTGAATAAGTCATTCAAAATAAAAACTCCAATAATCCAAATCATTTAGGAATAAAAAAACTAATCACACATGACAACAATGCCACACCACAGGCCACTGTCACCAGGTAAATTTGATTTTTATCAGGTTTTTTCTTGAATTATACTAATACATTTAAAATCACCAGATTTTCCATGCAAACATACCTGATAATTCAGGACATTTATATTTTTAAGGGGGTGGCCATTTTGGGCGCAAGAAGGGGAGAGTTACCCATAATGCTACAGTAGTAATGATATCACTAATAGAAAGGATCAGAATATAATCATGATGTATTTATTTATTTTGTAGATTTTGAAGTGTTTGATAGTGAATATTGGATTGAATTGATTAGATTGGATTAAAATTAAATGTTTAAAATGCATTATAGAATATAGTAGTCAATTGGAGGGATAGGTAGCTTATCCATAACTTGTGTATATGCCAAACTTCTTTGATGCATGTGGAGGATTGGGAAATCCAATGAGCAGAATAAGGAAGAGGATTAAAATGGGGATTAAAGGTGATAATCACCTTTACTTTTCAATACATATGTGAAGGAAATGGTTAAAGAGGCATGGGAAGAAGTGGATATAGGAATGAAAGTTGGAGGAATACATAAAGTCAGATTTGAAAATGATAAAGCTTTAGCCAAGCTAAAGCCAGTCAGGCAAGCGTTTGAAAACATTGCTAAACGTGTTAGAAAATCAGTGTTAGGTCTAGAATGTGAATAAATGTATGCAAAAAAGAAAGTTTTTGAGGATAAGAAAGGCTAAGTTAAATATTAAAACAGGAGGGCAAAAACTAAGGAATGTGGAACAGTTCACCTATCATAGAAGTATTTTGAACCAAGTTGTCATGTTAGTAGGGACTTGAGAAGAATAATTGTGCCAGGCAAAGACGCTTTCTCAAGGAGAAGGGAATTGACGATGAAAATGCTGAGCAAGGGTATTAAAAAAATACCTGTTAAAACTTTGGTACAGGGTGCGGCAACATAACTTACTTCTTTGAAAGCGTTTTGTGTTTGAAAAACGGAAATTATGTTGCTGCACCTTGTATTTTAGGTTGCTTTATACAACTGGGAAATTCAGTCATCAAAGCACAATCTAAGTGTAGATTGGAGGCTTTTCAGATATGGGCATGGAGCAGGATGGAAGAGGTGAAGTGGACAAATAGGATATTAAACAAAGAAGTACTAAGCAAGGTTGGAGAGGAGACTGAAGAGAAGCACTGTTGGGAGAAATCCAAAGAAGACAGGAAAGATGAATGCAGAGCATTTTGAATGGCAATGGAATGCTGAAGATTGTGATAGTGTGCAGGAGCTGAGTTTCTGAGCAGCAATTCTATGTTTAATTATTCAAGAATGATGTCCCAATACCCATTGGCGCAGCCCAAAAAAAAGAGTCTAAAGAGCTGCGTTACCAATAGTGCATATTATCAACTTCATTGTCTCTTTGTTGACAGTACTGAAACACAGCTCCATGGTATCTGTCAGCATGGGTAGAATAGACTTGAAAAAACTTGCATCATGTGTTCACCATCGAACCACTGAATCTTTTGCCAAATTCTTTGAATA
Organism: Hetaerina titia; assembly: GCA_037158775.1. Classification (NCBI taxonomy): domain Eukaryota; kingdom Metazoa; phylum Arthropoda; class Insecta; order Odonata; family Calopterygidae; genus Hetaerina; species Hetaerina titia. Next base: position 141,810,333 of record CM073769.1, read on the forward strand.
TTACTTTCATAGCCATGTTTTACTTCTATTGTCACTGAAGTTTATATTTTTGGAATAATGTAAACATTGAAATATCTCATGAGTTACTTTGGCTAAAAGAGATTGAATTTCATATAATTTTACATACCGCCACTATAAAAATGCTTCAAAACTTTTAACTAATAAAAATATGTACTTAAGAAAACTGCATTCTATATTTCTCATGAAAAATGTATTATAGAATCAAAGGAATAATAATCTAGTCGACCACAAAAAGGCTAACACTCAATGCTGGCTAAAGTGATGCCAATGATTAATTATATATTCAAACAGCTTTATCACTCATCTTGCTATGATAATGAGATTTATTTATCCGTTTTGAATTCAGTCCAAAGTATCCATGATGAAATACATTTAAATAATCTTTTGATATTTTTATACAGCTTTCATGGAAGACATTTGACTCATCACATATTTTTCTCATGGGGAAAAAGTATTTGCCAATTACAAAAATTAAATGGGTAAGCCTGGTACTGGGTAACTTTGACTTTAGTTGAATTTGTTGAGCATCTGATAACCAAGGTAGTGGTGCATTAAGCACATCATACACAATGAGTCACAAAATACTTAACTTTTGGTAAAGTACATCCATAATTACATTCTGTCAAGTATGGACCAGTAGGAACCAAGCACACATGGTCTCTCTTTTCGAGGAATATATATTTCTTCCAGCTGTAATTCAGTGAAAATGAAAAAGTATTTTCCAAAATGATGAATACAGAGAGGATGGGAGTTTGACAGCTCTGCAATAGATAAAATATTGGGCCTCTACAATACAAAGTATATTAAAAAAATAAGAGGCATTTGGTGATAAAAAGAAATATTTTCCTAAGGAAAAATTTTTATAGACGATTTTACTTTCCTACAAACCTACTTCACTTTTCTACATAATCCCATTCACTTCTAAGCACTTTTTGTAACACTGCACCACCTTCTTTAAACCCCTCAGCACAGAAGACTTGGGAATTGAACCAGTTGGCAGTGGTGATCTTGAGTTCCTTGTCTTCTTCAAACCTCTGGCCACCAAGCCACTGTTTCCACTGGAAAAAGAGGAATAGTTGCCCGGTGTAAGGTCAGGGACAGGGTTAGGAGTTCAAAAACATGTGTTTACTTAACTTTCTTTGCTTTTTGTGTTGGTCAGTAAGCATTTTCAGTACCCAATTTGCAGATAATTTATGATACCCAAGCTTTTTTGTAACAATGGTGTAAATATTTGTGCATCCATCAAGAGAAAATTTATCAGTCAGAGCACAAGCCATCAATCAGGTTGCAGTCCTTGGTGCACTTCTTGAACGATTTCATCATTCTAGACACTGAGCTTACCACTCTGCTCTTCCATATACAACTTTGTGCTGCCATTTTTAAAGTCTCAACATCATTGGAGTCTAACCTTTCCATGAGTCATCACTGTAGATTCATTAAATAGACACAACCCACAATGAATTTGAGTAGTCGATAATCCTTTTACACATATACAAATTGAATAGCAGCAGTAGTTTTAGGGAAGGTGACCGACAGCTCAGGTCATTTGTGACCTAAGGGATAAATAGGAAAGGAAGGATGGAGAGAAACCTGGGTCGGCATTAGCCTACTCTTGTCGAAAGGTGCCAAGGGGTTCACAGTTTAACATCCCATCTGACTGACGTCATACTCCCTCAAACTGCTCTCCACAAAGCACCTCAAGTAGGTGCTGAGCTACTTCAAAAGTTATCAATCTTCTTTGTCAAGTAGCCACTGTGTGCATCTGCATTCATAGAAGTATTCTGAGTAACCAATTTAATCCATTGGCATGACATCCTAAGTCATATGATACATTTCTGTAATATCAATATTTGAAGATGCTATTTGATAGGATGGAGACAATGCTCTATGCTCTAATAATGTCAAAATAAAGTATAAGTGAGATCATGCGATGTGCATCCAAGGGTATAGTCAAGCTAGGGAAGATAAAAATATACACAAAGTATGCTGATTCATGCTCATAAAAAAGGTCACTGAAAATTTGCAATATTTCTCTGAGGTGGGATTTATGGAAGGCTTGAAGAATGTAATTTCCTCTGTCTCTGGTTAGATACATGAGGCTGGTGCAGAATTTCCTTAGAAATATCATTCAGAACCATAGAAAGTTAAAAAGAAATTCTTTCTAAAAACTATATTTTGGGTCATTTTTTGGAGGTACAATTTATAATCCATTGAAAGTAGGCTAATGTCCAAGCATTTCCCCCTTCCCTTGGCTGATTCTGGGATATATCACAGAGTGCAACATGTGTGGTGATGGCTTCAACATGGAGAGAAAACAGTAGTGAAAACAAACTCCATTTGGTAGCAGTGACATGTTGCACAGCAAATAGGAAAATTAAGCAATATTTATAAACAAACAAACGTTTAAAACTATGCAATGAACTTCCAGAAATTCTCAGAAGTGAGTTCCAGTTCAGTTTGTTTTAATGACTTCCAGTAATTGAAATGTCATGGTCGATCTTTTATTTCATGGTCGAAAAGTTTTAAACATTTCTAAAACCTATTTTTAAACCTCTCTTCAGAACTAACACACATATGTCTATGCAATGAATGGCAGTAATTCCTGAAAAGTTTGTAACTGCATCTAGAACTAAAAGTTCTTCTTAGTGATACAAACTATAAGGAGATATCTAAACTATCAATTATTTTGAGTAAAGATATTTTATGATGGCTTTTTGCAAAATCTATATAGAATAAACTGTACCATGATTACTCATGAATTCACAATTATTCCTGAAAAACATTGAATACAATGACTGGAGAGTATAAAGCATTCAAAGCTTATGAAAGTCACATCATAAATAAATGTGATTAATTGAAGTTAGGCAAGCCTTTTTAACCATGACTGAAAACCAAGAAAACATTAAAAAACAGCAATATTGAACCCAAATGCACTTATTTGGAGTGTATTTTATCTTCAAATCTTATTTTTAATGTTATGGATTGATTTGTTGGTAGGTGCTGACCAACCTGGGGATGCCATTGTATTTCCTAATCCTGCAGGTAAGGAATGCAGTAATAACATCAAACTTCCATCTATTCTGTGATATAAATGTTAATTATCTGGAAATCTTTCAATGCTTTGGAAATAGTTTTTAAATCATGATTCCCTGGAATATTAAATTGGCAAACATGAGATCAAACTGCATGAGGTAAATTGGCTCCAGCTAATGCTTAATCTTAACAAAAGGCACCCAATGGTCAGTGCAGTTTAAAGTCTCCTCTTAGATAGAGTTCTTGAAGTACTCGGCACATACTATCAAAGAAGGGAAGGCAATAGCACATTAAACACCAACTAAACCTGAGCCTTTAGGATGAGAAGCCAGTATTCTATCTATCTATTCAATCTCCAATGCTATCATAAGTTTCAAAAATTTTTCTAGAACCTTTTCATACAAGAAATATTCTCAGCATATGATTTTTACCAATAAAAAACTGTGTCAAATGAGTGGTATACAAGTTGCAGCAAAAATACTGGATCGCACAAAAGCAAAGCATAGCCCTGAACTGAGCTCAGATCCTGAGATCCCACGAAAAAAGTCCATTTAAAATCCCACTTTACCATGACCGTACATTTTTTCACAATTTTTATTTGCAAACACAGAAGATTATTTGATATTGAAACAAATGGTGAAGTCATAGAATTTCTAACTTCCCAGTTTATATGTAAACTATACCAACATCTTGTATGGAGCACACTTCACTCCACTCATGATCATGTATTTTTTTCTGACATGTGTATGGGTGAACTATATTAAACAATGACATGATATTCATGTGATTCAGTATTATACAAAGGGTGAAAAATTCACACATGATTTTGGGTCCCAAACAATATGTGTGACTACCAGTTTTTACTTTCAAATATGCACTCATGTTTACAGAAAGTATCCTCCAAGCATATTTCTTTTGATGCAAGCATATATAATTTACAACAAGAGCATTCATTTGGCAACCAATTATGTGATTATAGCCATTAAAGGCCATTAAATTTGTGCTAATAGCATTAATAATTTATAATAAACTCATAATAAAATTATCTTATCCATGATGTTAGATTATGATGAAACAAGAAATAAGGCATCATAATACTAAATGACTGGTCTGTTGAGTGATCACATTAATTTAATGAGCTTTTAATACCAATTTCAACATTCCCTTTCAGCCGAGGTCCTACCCCGCAAGTGGTTGCTGTCTGGAAAGCAGAAAGATGGTTCATCCTGTGATAATGGTAATCCCCAAATCTTATTGCTTGGCCTAATGTTCACAATTTTATGGGTCAACTTAGTACATTAAGTTGCACTTCTCTCCATCCTACTCCATAAACTATTTTGCATTTTTTCTTTCAGAAAAACAGACTTCTTCTAAAGGAGAATTTGGGTATGGACCAACAAATGGTAAGTAGTTCATTTCAATCATTTTCCAATTTTCTTTGCTAGTCTGAGGACAATATAGAACTTAGGAAATAAAAACAGATGTGGAACACATTTATAGTATTTGAATATCTGAATACTGCTTTGAGTATATTTCACACAGACTCCTTAGTGCCTAAAATTGAGTCTTCAACCATGCATTCAACATGGAGCAACAATTTACAGCTAAGATAATGTCCTTTTAAGTTTCAGTGTCTAGTTCACTTATAGAAAATGCCTTAGTCCCCAATTAATTGAATCCTGGCCCATGGCACAACAAAAGTAACTACACTGGACACTCATTGATGTGTTGAACACATTTAATCACTGATGGAACAATGATATAATCACCCAAATAACTATTTCATGAGCTTGTGTAAAAATTAGGGAAGGTGAGACTCTATTGCATTAATATGTTTTTCTCTTAAAATTTCTTTGTCTAGCACATAGGTACGGGAGTAGCATACCGCCTCAGTCCTGGTAGTTACACTACTGGATGTTTTCCCTAAGAATCCTAGCATATAAAATTTAATAAGCACTCATGAAATACAAAAATTACAAACCTATCTTCAAGTCCAAGAGAACTCAACACTTGCTTATCCCCTGCAACTATTTTTACTGGTAGTTTGCCATTTTAGTTAGATTTTGGATGGCCTGAATACTTCTAAGTCCCACCTAAAAAGACAAAACCTGATGCACCACGCTACAATAAACCCTAATTCAATTCTGCATGCCTCCAACCACTCTCCATTCCATCCAACTTGTCCTAATCAACATCCAATATCCTTTCCCAATGCCTACCTCTCCTGCCTAAAATTCTCTCCTCTATCACAATCTTCAACATTCCATCGTCAATCAAAATGGTCAGCATCCACCTTTCCCAGGTCCTTTGCAATTTTCCTACCCTACCATGCTTAGTACTCCTTCACTTGTTTTCCTTTCTACCCATTTTACCTTTTCCATTCTTCTCCACACCCACAACTGAAAAGCCTCCATTGTCCATTGCCCATATATGCCTCCATTGTCTTGTTTTAATGATTATGCTTCCGAACCTTACAAAACCAAGCTTCATACTTTTCTTTAAATTTTTTCAATCACCCTGTCATCAGCTGCCTCCTGGTAAATTTCTTCTTTACTTCATGCAATTCTTCTTTTATTTACTTACTACATCAACCATTTTAGTCCAAAACACTCCCAAGACAGATAAACTGTTCCATCTGCTCTAGTTTATGCCCTCCAATTTTAAGGGTTGACTTAGCCTTCCTCTTTCTTGAAAAAATCATAACCTTTCTCATGCCACACCTATGAAACATTTTCCAATGTGGTCAGCTATATTTGTAACAATGTGTTGAACTGGCTAACTAAAGCTTGCTCATTCTCATATAATTCCATGAATTCCCCACCAACATTCATTCTCATGACCAACCCTTACCACATCTCTAGTACCATTTTGTCTGTGTATTCATTGAGAAGAAGGTGATAATTGGCAGCCCTGTTCTATCTCATACCTAACTTTGCCCTTCTCATCTACCATGCACTTCAGACAATTCACAGGTTGCAAATAAGTTGTTTATCCCTGCAATCTACTCCTATCTTTTGTAATACATGCAATGATTCTATTCAATTCACTCTACTGAATACCTTCTCAAAATTCATGAAACGAATATATAACTCTGATTATATTCAATATTTATTTCTATTATTGATGACATTACTGAAATTATCCGGTGAAATAACTTATTTATAAAAAAATTAACTTCTATTCTTAAGGTTGTATTTTCTTTATGGAATTTGCTTCCATTCCAGTAAGTACCACCAGACTTCTCTCCATTCTAAAGATACCAACTGAAATAGTGGCAAAACTTTTCCAAAGAAATACTACAAATGAGGATGAAAACTGGAAATCTTTATAGTCTCAATTTTGCTGAATTTTAAAAAGTTGACTTTTCTCTCAGCTCTTATTACCACCAATAATGAAAAAGAAATTTTACTCTGTCCTATCCTCTCATTTAGGTCTATATCACTCACATCAATCATACTTTCTGATAATGCAAGCAATTTGCTTCTCCTTTCAGGACCTGATACCTGGGCAAAAAATTTCCCCACATGTGGTGGGCAACGCCAATCGCCAATTAACGTTAACTTGAATGTTGCCAAACTTCCACCAGCTGGGGTTGAAGATGCACTTTTCTTCAAGTATTATGATGCTCCACCATTGCAGCTGACAGTGAAAAACTCAGGCCACTCAAGTAAATTGATTTAATGATACCAATACTAGATTACTTAAGATATGATTTATGGCATCAGCTTCCAAAGCAAATTAATCTAGGCATGAACTTCACCATAATCATTTAATGAAAGATACTTGCAGAGTTAAGTTTTCAATGACTAGTTGACATGAAAATTCAAAGGAATTCTGTCACTGGGGATGAACAAATAATAGAGAGATAAAACTAACAATAATTGGTGAGAGTTCAATATTATATAAACCAATGTGGAAAAAAGCAGAGATTTTTAAAACAAACAAATTGGTTCAAAAAAGGAATAAATCAACTAGAACCTACTGACATTCTTTCATGAATGATTACACAATGGAGTACGTTTAAACCTTGCTTTTCACTTTTCTGGAAAACTATACAAACCTATACCAACAAACACAAAAAGCTTAAACATTACCCTTCAAAATTTTTCTTTCATTGCACATGTGATTTTTCATGTTGTAACCATCAAAGTCATTTTAATGAGTATTTTCACTGTAATGTGAAAACTCTCAACTTTCATAGTTGATCATCTCCAAACATTTTTGCTCAAGGAAAGCTCTATGAATATTGATACCCTGGGAGGGATGACTTGTCACAGTAAACTCTCAAAGTCAGTCTTCTTGACTGGAAGGCAGTGTAGGGCAATTGCTCCCCCTCCCAAATATGAGGTGCAGGTGCATGCATGCTCTGATATGAAATAAAAATTATGAATGTAATCTGGAAATGCATGTGAAATAGTTCATTTGTCACTTGCAAAGGAAAGCAGAGAGGTATGCTGCAATTTACCTTTGTCTCACCAAAAAATCTTTTTGTAGCCTATCCCAGGCAATATTAAAATTATGTCCCAGTTATAGGTACAAAATAATTGCCAAAAAGCATGATGAATTTCACCACTTCATAATGTGGTGAATTAATTATGCATTTTATAATAGCGAAACTTTTATAGATATTATAGATAGATAGATAGAGGACTTTATTTGGGTGAAATTGAGACCTAATGGTCCCTTCTTCCATTTAATCCATTGTCATGTACATATTATACAAGGTATAAAACTTATAAAATACATGCATGTATATACATAAATACATATAGATAAACACAAATTTTAACATCGAAAGTAAAGGGAAAAATATATATTAAAATAAATCTTAGACAGCAACACAGCACGAGAACACATAAAAAGAACACAATAAAATATTGATAATTTTGACTGACTCGAACTCAGTCTTCTTCGGAAGATAAGATAGGACTCTTAGGATAAGTTAGGACTTGTGAGTGTTCTTTTTATGTGTTCTCGTGCTGTGTGTTGCTGTCTAAGTTTTTTATTCAACACTTCCATATTATAATGCAACCATTTCAGAGAGTAAAAATCATTCACCTTGACCGAGATTCGAACCCGGATCCCTCGATATCCGGCCGAGTGCTTTAACCACTTAAGCTACCGAGACGTCCTCTTACACTCTGAAATTTTGGGGGCTTTAAAGGAACAAGATGTTATGACGAAATACCGTACATACTATGTCACAGGCATTCGTAGTCGTGCGCGACGCGCCACAGTCCACGATGTTAATAAAGCCAATTTCAAACACTTAGGCTGTTCATACCTTAGACAAATTTCAAGAAACTGTAACAGTAACTTTAACGGAGTCACCCGCTATGTGTGCATTATAATGCAACCATTTCAGAGAGTAAAAATCATTCGCCTTGACCGGGATTCGAACCCGGATCCCTCGATATCCGGCCGAGTGCTTTAACCAAATAAGCTACCGAGACGTCCTCTTACCTTACCTTAGCCTGAGTGTTTGAAAATGGCTTTATTAACATCGTATATATTAAAATATATTTATATATATAAATTCACTGATAGTCATAACAAACACAGAAACCAAAACACACAAAAGAGGGACTCACTGGTTCTCGAATTTTCGGTGGTCCAACCACCTTTCTCAAGAGGAATTAGGAACAGAACTCAGTTCTGTTCCTAATTCCTTCATTCCTGTTCCCAATTCAATTCGAGAACCAGTGAGTCCCTCTTTTGTGTGTTTTGGTTTCTGTTTTTGTGATGACTATCAGTGAATTTACATTACACGTTTGTGGGTTTTCCAAAAAAGTGTATATATATATATATATATATATATATATATATATATATACATTCACATTGAAATAGAGATAAGGAAAATGGTAAAGGAACACATATAAAGGACGAACACAAGAGAGGTGGGGATGGCGGATGTGAGCAGATCACGAATTAAAAAACATTTTCCTCGACCGGGAGTTGAACACCGGATCTCTCCACTTGCCGGGCGGATGCTCTAAACCACCTGAGCTATCGAGGAACGATACTTTTACAATGAAATCTGCGATCTTATATTTCAGTGTAAAAGTATCGTTCCTCGATAGCTCAGGTGGTTTAGAGCATCCGCCCGGCAAGTGGAGAGATCCGGTGTTCAACTCCCGGTCGAGGAAAATATTTTTATATTCATGATCTGCTCACATCCGCCATCCCCACCTCTCTTGTGTTCGTCCTTTATATGTGTTCCTTTACCATTTTCCTTATCTCTATTTCAATGTGAATGAATATTTATTCGCATATGGCGGTATTTCGTGTTTGAATGTATATGTATAAAACAATACATTTATAAACATTATATATCGCCTCTCCTGTAACTTCTGCCCTGCCTTTTACGTGGGTGAATGCACGACCACCCTTTCCCTCCAAATGAATAACCGCCGCTATTCCACCAAAACTCCCGCCTTCCTTAATTATCGCATCCCTACTCACACTGCTTCCCACAACCAGTCTTTTGATGACTGCTTCTCCGTTTCAGTGATTGAAACACTTCCCAATTCCGTTAGTAACATGGAGGTGAGAACCCGCGAGATGGCACATATCTGGGTGCTCCAGTCCTTTAAACCCCCCGGACTGAATCAAGCCCACAGATTTTATCCAATGCTGCTTACATTTCCCCTCCCCCACCTTGTCCGCTTCCTATTGGCCCCTTACCTCTCCTCCTCCTTGTATATATGTAGAAAGGTGTGTGTACGTATATGTATGTATGTATGTATGTATGTATATATATATATATATATATATATATATATATATATATATATATATATATATATATATATATATATATATATATATATATATATATATTCAAGATTATATATATATATATATATATATATATATATATATATATATATATATATATATATATATATTCAAGATTATATATATATATATATATATATATATATATATATATATATATATATATATATATGACGACGGCCTTGCCGTCGAAATGTAAATATCTACTGTAAGTGTCCTTCTTTTATGTTTCTGTGTGTTTAATATTTATTAACCTAGTGTTTGTGTGTTTGTGCGTCGCCGGAGTGCGTCATTTCAATTTATACACACACACACACACACACACACATATATATATATATATAACAAACACAGTAATCAACCCGAAGGTCGGTTTAGTAGGCGATGGTAGAGCTCACCCATGTACCAAGCCCGACGGCGTGTGAATATTCACACATCAGGGTAGGGGGGCCAGTTCCTTTCCCTGTGCCGGTTATGGTTTCCCAGGAAGATCTGGTACCCGAAAAATCAACTAGCTTGGGTGGAGCTGCAGGTGCCCAAAGTGCCTTGCCCGGGAATCGAACCCGGGACCCTCCGGTCAGTAGTCCAACGCTCTACCCACTAGACCACCGCGACCCGCATATATATATATATATATATATATATATATATGTATATATATATATATATCATTATTTATTATTAGGTAATCGACCAGTTAGGGTAGGTTTTTGGATGGACACAACTATCAAATAAATATATTGTACCTCCAAACAAAACCCAATCCAGCAACCTACTCTACATCAGGTCCCTCTTCACCTCTGTGTACTTCCTTCCTCCCTTCATCCCATCCAACATCCCTATCCTGTTCCTACCCTTTCCACGCTTGCCCAACATTCTCCCCTCTATTACCTTCTTCAACATTCCACTACCGCTCAATACGCCTTTCATCCATTTTTCCTGCCTCCATAGGATTTCTCTCAACAAACCCCTCTCCTCACCCACCATCTCAAGTACTTCGTCATTTGTCTTCCTTTCAGTCCATTTCACCTTCTGCATTCTTCTCCACACCAACATTTCAAAAGCCTCCAATCTACATTTATCCTCCTGCTTCAGTGACCACGTTTCCACGCCGTACATAGCTACGCTCCATATCAGAGTTTTTACGAGTCTTGTCTTAACATCTCTACTCAACGTCCCCGTCATCAACTCCCTCCTCCTTGAGAAAGCCTCCTTGCCTAGCGCAATTCTTCTCCTTACGTCCCTACCACTTTGACCGTATTAGTCCAAAACACTTCCAAGATATGTAAACTGCTCTACCTGCTCTATTTTTTCCCTGCCTATTTTAATACTTAGCTTAGCCTTTTTCTTTCTGGAAAATCGCATAACCTTTGTTTTATTAATATTGATTCTCATCCCATTTTTATTGCACCTCCAATTCACTCAGCAATGCTTGCAACCCCTTGGCTGACTGAGCAACTAATGCTTGGTCATCAGCTAACCTAACCGATTTTACGAATTCCCCTCCGACTTTCATTCCTACCTCCAGTTCTTCCCATGCCTCTTTAATCATTTCCTCTACATATACGTTGAACAGTACCGGTGACAATGGGCAACCCTGCCTTACACCTCTTCCTAACACTGCCCATCCGAACTCTCCGTTCCCCACTCGCACCTGAGCAGTCTGCGACATGTAAAGGTTGCGGATCAGTCTCCTCTCCCTCCAATCCATTCCTATTTTCTGCAATACACGCATTAATTTTCCCAATTCACTCTATCAAACGCTTTTTCGAAATCTGCAAAACAGGCAAAAACGTCCTGATTGTATTCTATATTCCTCTCAATTAGTGATCTCATTACTGCAATGGCATCACGCGTACCTCTTCCTTTCCTGAAACCAAACTGATCATCCCCTAAGTAATCATTTGCCTTACTCTCTATTCTTTTGTTGATGATCCTGAGAATAACTTTAGCTGCGTTTGAAATCAAACTTATTGTTCTGTAATCCTCACATGACGAAGCCTTTGCCTTTTTTGGAATAGGAACTAACACCGATCTCACAAAATCTTCCGGCCAGATTCCTTCCTCATAGATACTACGAATCAGTCCATATATGGCCTTCTTCCCACCTTTCCCTAACCATTTCAACATTTCTACAGGAATGTTGTCCACCCCCACAGCCTTATTTGCTTTCATCTCCTTTAATGCCCTTTCTATTTCATCTGTTCATCATCATCAATTCATTTCTATTTCCTGACGTTCCAGGTTCCTCTTCTAACTACTTTCGTATTCTTCTGCGTCTTCTGTCCTGCTTCTGTTATTTCTTCCCTGCAAGGGTTTCGTGTGACGACCGCGGAAGCCTTCCCTCCCCCGCTCCCGGGCACAACACACGGCCCCTTGGGCCGAGTCCCGCAGTTGCCAGGACTCAATTTCTGTTTTGCGTCCATCATTATTTTCTTGGGAATGATAATTGAGGTGGTTTCCCGTTGCCTTTCTCAATAGTGTTTTTAACGTGACACCATCACTTAATGGCCGCCCCACTGGGGTCAGACGCCATTGCAGCGCCTCACTGAGGAACAGACGCTGTGTGGACTACCTTTCATCTGGCTCCTAACCTTCGACCTATCTGGCATGGGTGACCTTTCCAGGAGTAATTATTATTACTCCCGCCAGCACAGCTCTAGGGGTCATCAGAACACACAAGCCCTTCCACCACGACAAAGTTGTAGTCCATGGGAGGTATATATATATATACACACACACACACATACATATACATATATAGATTAGGGATACACCAACACATACAAACATACACAGAGTAAAAGACAGTGATTCGAGAGAAGCACTAGGATAAGAAAAGTGTAAGCAAAGAATGAGGTTTGTGGGAAAAGCTAGGGTGAACGTGGCATTGCTCACCTAGTAAGAAACCCACGCGGGAAAACACCCATGAAGAGAAGGGGGGTGTGAAAAACCTGCAAAAACCCTATTATTAGAGAAAAGATGCATATAAATTGTAGCAATCATTTATACAGTATACAAGTTTTACATTACTGAAGTTGAAATGATGAAACTAATTATATTGACAAAAATTATCAGTAATGAGAAAACAGAGTATTAACTAAAAATGAAGATGAAAATTCTACTGCTTGAGATGACAAAATAAAGAGCAGAAACGGTGATCTGTGTAGAGGCTGAGTGAAATGAGGGATGGTATACTGGTTAAGTTTGGTACCTGAGGAGAATGAACTAGTGAAGTGCTCTCTTAAATGTTATTGTGGATGGAGAGTTTTCTATGTCATCTGGGAGAGAGTTCCACAGACGACATGCTGTAACATGAACAGATTTGAGATAGATTTCCATGCGATGTTGTGGGACGAGAAGTTTATTGTTACCCCTAGTATTCCTGTTGTGGACTGAGCTGATGGGGATTTTTGTATAATTATTTAGGTGTGTGATTTGAGAATATCCTGTAGAAAATTGAAAGTATATGTAAATGCCTGCGGCCTTCTAGCTTTAACCAGGATATTCTTGTAAATGAATCGGAGATATGATCGTATTTTCTAAGATCGCATATGAACCGCACACAGGAATTATGGGTCCTCTGAAGTTTGGCTTTCAGTTCTCCTGAAAGGTCTTGGTATACTACATCACAGTAATCAAAGAGGGATAGAAGAAGAGAGGATACCAGAAGCATCTTTAAGGAGGGGGGAGAAATGTGCTTTAACCTTTTCAGAGAATGCAGGGATGAGTTTATTTTTCTGCAGATAGCAATTGCATGATCAGTCCAGGATAACATTTCATTAATGGTTACACCTAAATTATTTACTGTCCTTAGGTATGGCATCCTTGCAATGTTAGAGGTGGAAGTTTATCAATATTTGATTTAGCATGTAGTTTATGGTAACCGATCATGATGGACTGACTTTTGATATGGTTTATTTTCAGTAAATTTTTTATATCCCATAGTGACAAAGCAGCAAGATCTGAATTAATTTCGTTGATTATTCTAGGAAGGTCATGAAGGCGGGAATGGTGGTATATTTGAAATCATCAGCATAAAGGTGATGTTTGCAATTTGAAATACATTTACTAATATCATTTATATACAGAGAAAAAAGCAAGAGTTCAAGAATGAATCCTTATGGAACACCCCTGTGTATTTGAAGCAAGTTGGAGGTTGAATTTGGTGTGATGACCCTTTGAAATCGGTTACTTAGGTAAGAGCAAATTCATTGTAAAGACGAGAAGGAAAAGCTCAATATTCAAAGTTTTGCTAAGAGAATATCTTTGTCAATAGAGTAAAAGGCTTTGATAAAGTCTAGGAGAATCATTATTGTTACCTCTTTGCGATCCATGAATAGTCAGATGTCACCTGTTATCTTAAGGAGAGCGGTAGTACTGTGGGAAGGACATACGAGGGCAAGTTTCCAGAGCAAGGGATATGTTCCAGTTAGGATAGACCAATTAAAGATATGAGTTATAACAGGAAGCACATTGGGAAGTAGTTTGTGTAAAAGAATAGCTGAAATTCCGTCAGCTCCAATGGAGGAGGACTTGATTTTTTTAAGGGCCTGCAGGACTTGAATTTGTGTACCGGGAGAAATTTTGAATGAGCTAGCAGCAGAAACTGAAGCTGGTCCAGAATTATACAAGTTGAAAAGTATTCATTTTTTGCATCAAGGTCAATTTCCATCGGCGGGGTTGTGAATAAACGGTTTAGATCATCTGGGAAAATGTCAGTAGGTGGGGAGTGTTGATTTTTAGTTTTGCCAACACCAAGGTGCTTCAAACTTTTCCAAATTTGTGACAGGGGCTCTTTAGATATTTGGAAGGCATATCTGATTTTGGAATTTCTGATTACTTGCTTAGTTTTGTTACGCAGTCTTTTATAGATATCGAATAAATTATTATTTTTATGCTTTTTAAATAGGCTATAGGCTGTGTGTGTGTGTATATATATATATATATATATATATATATATATATATATATATATATATATATATATATATATATATGTGTGTGTGTGTGTGTGTGTGTATATATGTGTATATATATATATATATATATATATATATATATATATATATATATATATATATATATATATATATATATATAAGAGAGAGAGAATGACAAATAGGGGAATGCATAATTAATTTGAAAGAAAATAACTTGGTCCAATCTAATCCAAAGAAGTGGAATGACTTGGGATTAAAGAGTGGAACTGTTTCACTGCACTCCATACTAGAGTATGAGCTATTTTACCATGACTCAAAACTAATTTCATCATATTTCCTCCTTTCAGTCAAAATGACTGGTAACTGGAGTGCAGAGAGGAGACCCAGGGTTTCTGGATACGTTTTACCAGGAGAATATGCTCTGGCAGAAGTTCATTTCCACTGGGGAGCTGATGATGAGGAAGGAAGTGAGCATTTGATTCAGGGAGACTGGTATGTACAATGCAAAATATAATCTCTATTCCAGTGAAATTTACAGCCATGATTGATTAGTACACGTATGTCTTAAGAGTTGAAATAAAAGAACATAGGACAATGGATGGTGCATTTATATCAAGTCAAATACTCTCTAAAAGTCCAGGAAATGCATGGCTATCACATGATTTACTGAACTACCAGCTTCCACATATTATACCACCAGCATTTCAACATTCAAAACCAAATTATTATTGGTTATCAGCCAAGTCATTTTACTCTGTTAATGAATTTCTTGAGATTGGCACTAGTGAATTAGTTTTCAAGTAAAATGTATATATCAGTATTCTGTTTTGGGTTTTAAATATTTTTTATGATATCTATAATGTTATAATCATCTAATGATGAATAAAGATTATGATGTTTCCCTCCCTCCGGCAAAACTTCTGCCCTCCCACAGCTTTCCACTGGAGATGCACGCAGTCCACTACAAATTAGCTTATGGGTCATTTGACGAAGCAAAGAAGAAAGATGATGGACTTGCTGTCCTTGGCTATATGTTCCAGGTAAGCTAGTTTGCTTTTTGTTGTTGTTCCAGTTTAACCCTTTTCACCTAACCAGTTTACATCCTCAATTAAGATGAAGCAAAACAATTTTAATCAAAGCCTCAATCTACCAAATATACTTCTAGGCATAAAGTACTTTAAAATATTTATTTGTATACATTAAAAGAAACCAACTGTATCCAACCAACCTATCCTGTGATATCTCTACTATACCTCCAAGTTTCCCCATAGCAACTTCTTCAGGATGCCTTATGAGTAGGATAAAATGTGACTGAAGACATTTCGGTGTGAAAAAGTTCTTGTTTCCTACCATTAATCAAGGTCTGTAAAATAAACAAAAATCTATAACTATAATCTTTGGTCAACCACAGATAACCCAAAACTGGATTGATATAGTTTGAAATATTCATACGCTATCAACACAACCTATAGTAATAAGAAATGCACTCACATTTCATATAAATGGTCCTGCTAAGTTATATTAAACCCTCAGTATTTACATATGGTAACTCGTTGTTTTTATCCAATCTCTACACTAATTTAAGCTATATCATACAGAAAGGCCTCTTGCAGATTAGTACCATAGTCACATCAACTGCAATTTTTAAAAGCAATATTTTTCAGAAATACAATTCTTGTGGTTGTAAAGGAAAGACTGTTAAGGAGGGTGAAAGCAAATTTCATGTCTCCAGCAAAGAACCCACCAAATAGCTCTAAGTATCAAAAATGAAATTTTTTAATCAATAAGTACTGACTGAAATGCATCAATCATTGTCATGTTTCTGCTTTAAACTCAGATCAACATCTCTGGTCATAGGTCATGAGGCACAACTTTTGACAATAGTTGATGCTTTTCCATTCAAAATGGATATACTAAAAATACCACAATGAAGGCATTTAAGTTGGCACTATGAAATACAAAGTAAATTTTGAACATTTATTGATCCATAACATTTTCATTAGAAATATCACTGTAAAAGTCTATGTACATTCGAACGAGAGTTAACATTCCAGGGCTTGGTGGTCTTGTTAATCATGGTGGTCTTGTTAATTTTACTTGTGAAATAAAATGAAACAAAAGCCATAAAAAAATTTGCATCAGTAGTAATGAACATAATTTAGAGCATGGTTTATATATGAACAAACTTCCAAGCTGCCTGTGCAGTATAATTTTCATGGAGATTTTCTGATCATGAATAAAATACAAATCTATACCTTTTCCAAATAATGATGTGAAAGGACATATTAAGAGGTGTACATGCATGATATAATTTTATTCTTTTCCAGATACAAGGAACGAGAAATCCTGGACTACAAAGAATTATTGAAGCCTCGAAGCAAGTTATTGAACCTTCATCACCAGAAGTATCAATTGCCCCATTTACGCTCAACCAACTTGCACCTCCATTCACAAGAAATTATGCCTCCTATCTTGGATCTTTAACAACGCCTCCCTGCAGTGAAATTGTAACATGGATCGTAAATGTTGAGCCACAATTTGTCTCATCAGAGCAGGTACTTCACCAGTCATCATAGTCCTTCAATAACACACTAAAAGTTTCATAAAATATGTACCCAACATTGATTTGAATCGCATTTAATGCCATCAACTTCTTCAGGTTCACAGTAAGAGAGAGACACAGTCATTTTCACAGTAACGGCTATCAATAATTTCTGATTGAATGCTGCACAGTGTGTTATCATTAAATGAAAATGCATTTGCATGTAAAATGCTATGGCATAAATAATGGACGGGGTTGGCAATGCTAATGAATGCATGGAAGGAGTTGATATGTATTTTTAAGAAATTTTAGGAAAAAAATTTCATGAAAAGGTAACTTGGTCGGTAATATTAAAATGTTACTACATCCATTAGTGTAAACTCGGCTGTATTTAAACTATCAAAATATACATACCGGCATAACTTGATTAACAACAAATCACTAAACATCAATTTGTTGACAAAATTAAAAATCATCACAAATATTCATATACTGAAAAATTTATTTTGTTATAAACACAAATTAAAAACGAGCAAATCCCTCAAATTGTTTAACACAACATCAAAAGAGACCAGTTATAATTTCATTTAGGTACCTCAGCAGTGTTTAATGGCCAAATTGAAGGGTTACATTGATAAAATTGTAATGCTACCCTAACATATAAATATCAAAAATGTGCAACACTAAAGCTTGACATTTTAGTTAGGCTCCATCTTGAGTGAATATGCTGTGGGTGTATGGGATCCTCATGAAGTAGGCTTAATTTTGGAACTAGATCGATTGAAATGTAGAGCAGCTAGGTTTATAAAAAGTCAAGAACAAGGTAGCAGCATCAAGACATTATTGGAAAAATTATGATGGGAGTCACTAGATGACTGTAGGCTTAAATACAGGTTAAATTTACCGCGTTAATTTGAGGCAGATTAATTTTCTGAGGATGTGAATCGTATTACAGGCCCCCACTTACTATGGTAGATCAGATCACCACTGTAAAATCAGGGAGATTTATGGTAGAACAACTAGATTTTAAATATTTTTCCCTCAAACCATTAGAGATCATAATAGACATGACAGCAATCGTGTAGGAGATAATTTGAATTGGTAGTGTATATATATGTTGATGTCTTGCATGTTAAACTTTTTACTTAATAGACCATCTTTTTAACATTTCTACAGCATGATTTGAATGTACGTATCCTGTTATCAAATATTGTTGCACGTAAGCACTTTCTTTCGTGTAATTAAGGTTTGTCAAGTGCATGAACAAACTGATAATTGCGCAGAAGTAACAAGATTTTGCATGTTGTTTTATTCTAATTTACGGATGGTAACCTAACACCCCCTGCCAGACGCCCTTGCGGCATGCTGTTTAGATGTATACCGAAGATGTCTTAATGAATGGCAACATCAGCACACATGCATTTGGTTCATGTTTGAAGGGATCTCTACATTATTTCATGTTTGAACGTAACTGCTCCATGAGAAAATGTCTTTGCTACCATAGACCTCTAGTAATGCATACCTGCATTGTTTGCCACAGTAATTAAGACTAACATTCTGACTACAAATCACTCGCTAGGTTCTTCATATTAACTTGACATGAGGAACCCAGCAATGAGCAGCAGAAAGAGAATAGGAGTTGTAGAGTTTCTCTCCAAATTAATCTTTATGATGGCACTCTGCACTTCGTGACAGTATGCTCTCATCCTTATAGGGCAGAAAAGTAATTATTAAGTTTTTGGGAAACTAATAAAAAACCATAATGAATAATTGAATAAATAAGACAGCATTTCAGACTTGTAGCACATTCTCCATTCATTTCACCCATTGTATTGCTGCCTGCTTCATATCATGCACCACACCTTTGGATACCAAATATGTCCCAGAATCACAACTGTATCATATCACAAACAAGATGTAAAAGTCTACTTGTGTATGAAAAATCAAAATAAAGCTATTCTTTGATTAACAATTTATGAAATATATTTACCAAATGCAAAGATTTCATAATTGCTATCGAAGTATTATTGATGCAGTAAGAATGTGAAAAACACGCATCAAAATTCACGCCTCTGTGTCGCAATTTTCTAAGAGCTCATTGATAGTTTCATTGCGGAAATACATGTCCAATTCTCACTTGATTGATTGACGACAACTCACTTAATATGTTTCTGAAGATCCTAACCTACAAAGAATGAAGTATAACAGTACAAAGATACTATCCATTTACACCCATGCTGTTCCATTACTGAGAACGCAAAGCCAAAAGTCTGACTGAATTACTTCATTACACTTAGTTCTTTCATACAGCTACCTATTGTTGCATACTTCTTTCACTTCTGTCACATGCTCAACCATTCCTGAGATTTCTAATATTCCTTAATATCAATACTTTCTTCTACCGTATTCACCCTCGTGTTTCCTGGTATGCAATGTGTTTTTGAATTTCCCACTTTTGCAAAAAATATAAACCAATAGAATATATGCTTCAAAAGATGATATTTGAAAAATTTTTTAGGCTATAAAATAATCTTATTGTATGAGGAAACATGTCATTCCTTATCATTTCTTGTCAGACAAATTGGTAAGAATCTCTCTTGATACTGCACAAACTGAAAGTAACAATAAGTTTATTGGATGGTTCAGATATCTAATGCTAAGACATTTCCTTTACAGCTGGCAAGACTCCGCAAACTAAAGGGCAAAGATGGAATGAAATTACTGTTCAACTTTCGTCCAGTTCAATCTTTAAATGGCAGAGAGATTAATTATGTGCCATGAAAATCACCAATATTGTTTCAATCAGTTATATTGTTAATATACATAGCACAATAAAGTTTATTCTAACACATTTTATTAGAATTTCATTTACCTTAAATCCTGTTATTGAAGGATTATTTGCTACAACATATAGTAATGAATTATCCCTTTAAAACTGTCTTCAGCTATTAGTATTCAACCCTTGAGTAAATTTCCTAGTTTTTAGTTTATTAAGTTTCATTTGATAATTGCAATTATTACGCATCATCTTTAGGTTTGGAATTTCTATCCATACCAAAAAAAGGAAAGAAATATTTGTACTTTTCCACAGATTTTATTAGATGGTACAACGCGTTTCACCGACTTGCGGCATCATCAGGTACAAGTTTGCTACACACACAGTGGCAGAATATATATACCCTCAGGACCGAGTGGGGGCGGGGAGGGGCGGAGGGGCCTGAGAGGGGTGGGGGTCCTCAGGTTCGTTGAGGGGTTGTTTTGCCCATTTCCGGGCTAGTTTCTCGGAGAGGAGTGGGGAGGGGTATGGGAACAATTGTTCGTTACAAAGGGTCGTGTTAGGGTTTGCTAAGTGCCTTCTTATCTCTAATTGCTCGAGAGCGTCCATTTTTAATCCTTTTGGGAGTATGTGTAATATCTCCGGGACAAAGTCACTGCTGTGGTCGAATTCCAATAAATGCTTGGCGAAGAGAGAGTTGGTGTTCTGATTTTTGTGACACCTCGCATGTTCCTTGACTCGTACCTTGATGTTCCTGGTAGGACAAAATATTTATTTGATAGTTGTGTCCATCCTGGTAGGAACATCAAGGTACGAGTCAAGGAACATGCGAGGTGTCACAAAAATCAGAACACCAAAGATGAAGAGGGACCTGACATAGATTAGTTTGATAGGTGGGGAGTCACAAAATGGTTATTTGATAGTTGTGTCCATCCAAAAACCTACCTTAAACGGTAGATTACCTAATAATAATAATGCCATATTTATCGCACTGAACCTCCAATTCACTCAGAAATGCTTTCAACTCCTTGGCTGACTGAGCAACTAATGCTTGGTCACCAGCAAACCTAACCGATTTTACGAATTCCCCTCCGACTTTCATTCCTACCTCCAGTTCTTCCCATGCCTCTTTAATCATTTCCTCCACATATACGTTGAACAGCACCGGTGACAATGGGCAACCCTGCCTTACACCTCTTCCTAACACTGCCCATCCGGACTCTACGTTCCCCACTCGCACCTGAGCAGTCTGAGATATGTACAGGTTGCGGATCAGTCTCCTGTGCCTCCAATCCATTCCTATTTTCTGCAACATACGCATTATTTTTCCCAATTCACTCTATCAAACGCTTTTTCGAAATCTACAAAACAAGCAAAAACGTCCTGGTTGTATTCTATATTCCTCTCAATTAGTGATCTCATTACTGCAATGGCATCACGCATACCTCTTCCCTTCCTAAACTGATCATCCCCTAAGTAATCATTTGCCTTACTCTCTATCCTTTTGTTGATGATCGTGAGAATAACTTTAGCTTAATGGGATATCACACTTATTGTTCTGTAATCCTCACATGATATAGCCTTTACCTTTTTCGGAATAGGAACTATCACTGATCTCACAAAATCTTCCGGCCAGATTCCTTCCTCATAGATACTACGAAGCAGTCCATATAGAGTCTTCTTCCCACATTTTCCTAAACATTTCAACAGTTCCATAGGAATGTTGTCCACCCCCACGGCCTTATTTGCTTTCATCTCCTTTAATGCCCTTTCTATTTTATTGTCGAGTATGCCTGGACCTAAGCTATCTCCTTCTACGTCATGTTCTTTTTCTATGTCTAACCTCGTCGGCCTAAGTTCTCTACTATACAGTGTTTCTATATATTCCTTCCATCTCTCTTGGATTTTATCTGGTTCAATTATTATCTTACCCCACTTATCTTTAACTGCTAGGACAGACAGCAACTGCTTGCCTTCTTACTTCCCAATAATAACTTAACCTTGCTGTATAACGCACCAATTTCACCCTTCCTCTGAAAACTTTCCATATCCTTGCATTGCGTTTTCCACCATTCTTCTTTTGCTTTATTTGTGGCCCTTCTCAATTTATTGTTTAACTATTTGTACTTCACTTTGCCTGACTCTGTGTTTACATTCTTCCATCTTCTTCTCTCATCCATATTTGCAATCATCTCATCCGTTACCCATGGTTTCCTTATTCTTTTCCCATTAGCGATTCCTATGGTTTCTTTTGCGGCTTTTGAAATCACTTTCTTGATTAATTCCCATTTTCCTTCGATAGTACTCTGCTCTTTATCCCCATCCATGATTTTCTCTACAGCCTGCTGATATTCCTTCCTTGTTCATCCATTTAATGCTTCACAATTCCATTTCCTAACCCGCCCCCCTGCCTTATCTTTTTGAAACGGACGCTACATTTCATTACAACTAAATTGTGGTCAGAGTCCGCATCTGCTCCTGGGAAACTTTGCGAATTTATCACACTGTTCCTAAACCTGTGCCTAACCATAATATAATCTAACTGATACCTTTCTGTGTCACCTGGCATTTTCAATGTATACCTATGCCTTTTTTGGTGTCTTAACCATGTGTTGGTGATGACTAACCCCTGTCTCCAGCAGAACTCGATTGCTTTCTCCCTGCGTTCATTCCTCGTGCCTAACTCATAGTCCCTCACCTCACCACCATCTCTTCCTTCGATAACCATCGCATTCCAATCCCCCATTACTACCAAATGTTTCCCTGCAGGAACACACGCGATTATATCCTCTAACTCATCGTACATCCTATCAACTTCTTCCTCCTTGTGGTGCTCGGTGGCATGTATACCTGAACAATGACCAAGTTCATCGGCTCTGCTTTAATCTCTACGAGTAAGATTCTATTTGTTGCTTACTCAATGTTGACTACGCTTATTCCTACCCCTTTATTTAATATTACGGCAACCCCTCGTTTGCTCTCATCCCCGCCGCTGTATATCACTCTATAATTGTCACTCCAGTAATCCCCGCTATCCTTCCATCTCACCTCGCAGAGACCTAAAACATCTATATTACCTCTTTCCATCTCTCGCTTAATATTTTCTAATTTGCCTGTCCTAAACATTGTCCTGACGTTCCATGTTCCTACTTTAACTACTTTCGTCTTCTGTCCTGCTGCTGTTATTTCTCTGCTGCAAGGGTTTTGTGGGATGACGACCATGGAAGCCTTGCCTCCCTCGCTGCCGGGCATGACACACGGCTGCTTGGGCCGAGTCCCGTAGTTGCCAGGACTCATATTCTCTACAGTGCCCATCATTACATTCTTGGGAATGATAATTGAGGTGATTTCCCGTTTCCTTCCTCAATTGTGTTTTTAACGTGACACCATCAATTAATGGCCACACAACAATTGGGGTCAGACGCCTTTGCAGCCGCCTCACTGAGGAACAGACGCTGCATGGACTACCTTTTGTCTGGCTCCTAACCTTTGACCTATACGGCATGGGTGACCCTACCAGGAGCAATTATTTTTACTCCTGCCAGCACAGCTCTAGGGGTCATCGGATCACACAAGCTATTCCACCACGACAAGGTTGTAGTCCATGGGAGGGAGTCATCCATGGTGAGTACACAACTGAGAGAATTTTGCTGATAAAAAAATTAATTTGTAAGATAGATGTATCTAAATCCAGACCCCTCAATCCCCAATTACTAGATTGTGTTGTGTGTATGGTAATTCTTCAGAATGTCTTGCTCCCTTGAAGCGTTAAAATTCCACAATGCAAGAGAACACCAAAAGAGCTAGAGCTGGAAATCTACTGGAAATCAAGCTCAAATTCTGGCCTAGACGAATAATATTTTAACTGTAAAATTCTTATATTTGAGTTGAAAAAATTTAACAACTTGTTCAAGTTTCAACATGTTAGTAAAATGCCTAATCTATCAATAACTTGAGGGAAGACAAATACCACAAGAACAAAAAAAAGCAATTCACAATTATATAGTATACTTCAAGCCCATGCCTATACAACTAATTTTCTTTATTTATAATTAAAATTGGCAATTTTCCACAAAAATAAATTTTTCCTATCCTTTTCACACACTTCTTTGTGAATGGATATCTGCACGCGGTCAATGCCCGAAAAACCCCGGTCTCATCCCCTTTTCTCCACGGCCCTAGGAGCTTGGCGCCGCACAGAGCACCCTCAACGAGACAACCCTTCCAGCCAGCTATAAGGTTTTTCCGGACTGAGTTGATTTCCCCCCCCCCTTTCTCCTCACCCGCACCTTTTCTCCCCTCTCATTGTCACCCATGTTCCACCTCCCCTCCCTTTTTCCCCCATTTTCCACCACCCTCCCCTTACTTGCTTTTCAGCATACACAGTAGACAATGAGAAATGACTGTTACCAGAAAATGATGTAGTTACATTGAAACCGGTCGTATTAATAAAAATTTATTTTTGTGGAAAATTGCCAATTTTAATTAATCATGATATTCCACCAAATCTCACCTGAAACGTCTCTTTTTATATGATTTTCTTCAGATCAAGTCATTTGCTGCCTACATGCAAGTGCTTTCTATTATAACTTTGATGCTGGGGTACTCTTGGGTTTCAAATGCAGAAATCATAATAGTTAATCAATTAGTTAATAATCACTTAATACTGACCATTCAAATGCCTGTATATTTAAAAACTATATTTAGAAAAGCTGAAAGTTCCATCACAGTTAGGTATACCTGTTATTCATTGAATAGCTATGCCAAAAAATTTTCTTAAAGGGGCAAAAATAATTTGCCAAAATAAATTACAGAACCTAATGCAGAGAGAGAGAGTCTTCAGAAGAAAATAAAGCTTTATGACAACTACCTGAAACTATCTCTGAGTGAAGGGTTGGGCGTACAAGGATGCACATGAATGTTTTATAGCCTTTGGAAACAGAGGTCTCTCTGTGTACAACAGCCAGTGAATAAAACAATTTATTTAAATTTAATATAATATCTAGGCTTTAAAATAGGTTTTAAGATGTTTTGTGCTTTTGAAAATTAAAGTTTCACTTATATTCGGAGGGGATCGAGATGGTGGGGTGGCTAACATACAGGCTTCCCAGTGAGAGGGCCTGGGTTCGAATCCCGAAGTTGGCAGATATTTTTAGTGACATCCCGATCCCTACTTGAGGTGCTTTGTGGAGAGCACTTAGAGTGAGTACAATGTCTGTCAGATGGGACATTAAACTGCAGACCCCTTGGCATCTTTCAACATAGTAGGCTAATACCGACACCAGGTTTCTCTACACCATTCCTTTCCAATCCACCCCTAATGGCATAAATGACCTTAGCTGTTGGTCACCTCCCGTAAAGCCACTACTTATATTCAGAGGGGACGAGAGCCAATAAGGGGTGGCCATAATATTGAAAAAAAAATGTAAGAAGAAGCATAGTCAATATAGAGCAAGCAACAGAAAGAATATTACTAGGAGAGAAAAAAGCAGAACCGATGAACTTTGTCATTTTTCAGGTATATACTACCTTGATCAAAAAGTTCCCGGAATAACCACCGTGTGGCGCTCCCATCGTTCCGATTTGAGTTCTGTTTTTTTTTTGTTAAATTGGTACATCTGTTGTTGATATTCCCTTTAAATCTTAGTGTCATAACTTGACATTTGCAAAAGTTACGTAGCCAAGAGTACATCTATCTCTCTGTGTGTTGGCGATTTTTTACAATTGCAGAAATGGATTTAAATTTGCAACAACGAACTTGTATTAAATTTTGCGTAAAAACGGATTTAGTGGCGCACGGACGTTGGAAATGTTGGAAAAGTGTTTCGGCAACGATTCTCTAAAAAAAACGGTCGTTTACCAGTGGCACGAGCGGTTCAGAAGTGGTCGTGAGTCAATCGAAGATGATGAACGCAGTGGCAGACCATCGACATCGAAAGTCGGTGAAAAAATTGATAAAGTAAAAGAAATGTTGGTCAATAACCGCAAATTAACCATCAGAGAAATGCCGGAGGACTTGAACATTGCCTATGGATCCGCCCAAGACATTGTGGTTAATGATTTGGGTTTCCGTCGTGTAGCAGCAAAGTTGGTGCCAAAAGACCTCAATTTCATGCAAAAAAGAGACCGTGTTGACGTCGCAAAAGACATGATTTGCGAGGCTGAATCCGATCCCACATTCATCAAAAGGATCATTACTGGAGACGAGGCGTGGGTTTATGAGTACGACACGCAATCCAGACATCAGGCAAGTGAATGGCGTTCACCAAATGAGCCGAGACCAAAAAAACCACGTCGTTTTCAGTCAAAAAAGAAGGCAATGCTGACGGTTTTCATGGATTACAACGGTGTAGTGCATCATGAATTTTTGCCAGAAGGCCAGACAGTAAACAAAGAGTATTATTTGGACGTTATGAGACGTTTGCGTGAAGCAATTCGCCGAAAGAGACCAGAAATCGTCGCACAGTGCGTCGAGACCGTCACACAGTGCTATCATTATTCGTAATTTTTTGACGAAAAATGCAACAAATACCATCCAACAGCCACCGAATTCACCTGATTTGGCTCCTTGTGACTTCTTTCTATTCAATCGAGTTAAAAAACCATTACGGGGAACGCGTTTTAGCAGCCGAGAGGAAGTAATGGAAAAATCGCAGGAAGCACTGATGGACATACCGAAAACCGAATATAAAAAATGTTTCGAGGATTGGATCAAGCGCTGGCATAAGTGTGCTGCAGTCGATGGGGATTACTTTGAAGGGGACAATATAGATTTAGATGAATAATCTTGTATTTATAATTTTCTGAATAAATTCCGGGAACTTTTTGATCAAGGTAGTATGCCACCAAGCCATTATAAAGAGGAAGAAGTCAATAGAATATATGATCAGTTAGAGGACTTAATTGCACGTATTTCTTCGAAAACCAATGAACATGTATGACAGCACCTCAATTGATGGCCAGCAGGCAGCGACTGGCTCACTCAAAGTTGGAGAAAAAATTCAGGAATATGCATACAGCTGTCTCCTTCCACTGTGCACAGTGGCACAACCCTATGATCACACAACTGCGCAAGGGAAAAATTCAAGGTAAGATAAGTTTTTGACAGGCCATAATTTCACAAATTATTGGAAAAAATCATTTTGCCACCACACCCACTGGTGTGTTTTTAGCGATAAACATGCAAAATATCAAGTAACTTGTCAATATTTGTAGCCTTGGGATTCTTGAGCAAAATGTAGACCCCTCTCCTGTGGCCTCTTCACTGCCATGACCTTTCCAATTTACTTAATGTCTAGACTTGGTGCATAGGTGGTGCTGTGGGAGTAGCCATAGGTGCCGGTGTACACAAAATTTTACTGACCCACCTGGCAATCCCAGAAATTACCAATTGAGATAATCTAGGACTTGTTGTTTACGGTCAAGGACAAAAGGAACAAATTTCCCTCAAAATATTATCCAGATTGACAATAACTACTTTTAAGAAGAGTAGCAATAATACCATACTATCCCAACTTAATCTACCTTGCACTACATTTGCTCTCGTCTCTGGTTTGAGACCTGTCAAAGGGTTAGTACCATACCAGGTGGTGGCCTATCTAGCCTCACCATCATCACTGAAATGCTGACTCTTTCCATCAGCAGTATTTCACTTAACTCAAGAAAAGCCACGCAGTGCAATTTATATTTCTGTCACACCAGCATACACATGTATTTTCATGAATATTCTTACATGGCTCAACTTTGAGCAAATCATGACATTCAGCATTTCACATGCGAATTACATAACAAATTATTGTATCCACAGTAAACTTAGTATGCTTCCCAGAAAATCCATATTTCACCTAAGGGATCGATGTTTGCATTGCAACAATCCTTCTTGAATTCGTTGAACAATGCAAAATGACCTCAACCATTGAAGCACATATAATGCAATTTTACAATAATCTTTACCATTTTTAAATGATTTGCCATTACAACTGCTACACTTTTTCATTGTAATCCAGCAGTGAATATTCTTATCAGGAATTCATTCTAGCTTTCCTATATTATTTTATTGGATGATTAATAAGAGTAATTAATAATCATCTTTTAAATATCATCCACTTTGATACAAAAATAATCAAATCTATGATATTAAGTCTCACCCTCTGATATTTCTTTCTTAGCTGATTTCATACAACAATTTTTAGAATGCCCTTATAGGAAAACCCAAATATATGTACAAATACACTCGTATGAAGAATTGTTCCATCAGAGAACACTGGTCAACACTGAAGAAAGTAAATCAGCACACACTACTAATGAGAGTTATTATGGCCACCAAAGGCCTTTACACTGTGCTATCAAAAGAATCTATGGAATCAAGAACTATTTTTCCTAATCTTCCTTCCCTAAATTCTCTGACTAAGTAGATGGCTGCTGCTGCTATATTAGGTCTCGTCACCCACGAACCTAAAGAAATATAAAAGGAACTTGTGAGTCGGATGTTAGATTAGTACTACTAAATCTAATATTAGCTACAAAGTGCACACAACTCACAAATAGTTTTCAAAATTAACTGTTAAAATTGATGGTAAATAATTACAATATATAATTTGAAAAAAGGTAGGGGAAATTATACTGATGCATCTTGGAAATGATATTAGAATTGAAAACAAGAGGTTAATGGAATTATATGTGAAAACCCAAATGGGCATAAATGATGGGTTTGTGAACAACCAGAAATATAAGTTTTAATATATACTAATTCATTCACAGGTTCCAAAGGTACAACCAAAACAATTTTTCTCTAACGCTGAATATTTACACCCCTTTGATAGGCCAAATACCCTAAAACACATGTACTTCCACCCTCTTGGGAAGGTTTATAGTGAGCACTATCACGGACGTTGACTCTCTTTGTGCCTACAATCCCCCCAAAGCCTACAATCCCTGCAATCAACTACCATGCTTTGAAGTTGACACCGTGGTCCCCTTTTGGGTTTTGAAGCTGCCATAACTATGTCTCAAGAGCATGTCTGCGCAAAACACATAAGCCAGACCATGGAGTTCTGAGTTCGCTAGTCACATGCATTGAAGTGTATCCACAAATACTTATGTAGAAGAAACTTCCCATGGCAAAAACATTTCGTGAAAGTGGAATGCCCATACATGGATACAGAGCAATATTGTTTGACGTTCACAATCAAGTGCTCATTAATGTGACACTGTCGAAAGTAATGTTCTCTTTCCTATGCCTAAAAACAAGTGCGTGTCAAACATGAATACATACATAAGTGTATATTCCTAACATGAAAAAGTGCAAATGCTTTCCAATGTGGAAAAAGACCAACTCCCTCCAGAATGCCTACTGCATCAGAAACACCCAAATGGAATGTGTGGACTCGATTAAATACTTAGACGTTACCCTCACTCACGACCTCTCCTGGGTGAAACACATACGGGGAAAATGTAGACAAGCTAACAAAAAAATAAGATTTATGAGAAGAGTACTGGGTAAATGTGATGAAAGGGTCAAAAGGAAATGTTATTTTTTGCTGGTTAGGACATATTTAGAATATGCTGCTACTATATGGGATCCTCACAAAGTTGGATTACTTGCCGAATTGGATCGTGTGCAGCATTGAGGTGCTCGATTTGAGAAGTGTTGTTATGATAAATGAAATAGCGAATCAAAAATATAAGAGCCGCATGGCTGGGAATCACTTAATGGGGCAAAAGTTAAATTACTACAGATTGAAGCTCTTCCATATGAATTGGAAGGATGTCTCTTTAGCAGTGATGTTGAAATTGTATTATTACCCCCATCGTACTATGGTGCGAGAGATCATTTTAATCAAATTAGAGACAATAAGCATAGAATTGATAGATTTAAGATGTAACATTTCCATGAACAATAAGGAATCATGATAATATTGTCCGACCATGGTAGGGTCATATTTGGGTAAAAATGGTCAGGTGTGTATTCACCCCCTGCCACACGCCCTAGTGGTGGCTTGCAGGGTGCTCAAATGTCAAATATTATTCAGCACGACACAAAATTTCCATGTTAATCGCAAATTTGACAGATGCAGAGAAAAAAATGGCTTTTGGTAAAAACCCTTCTTAAAATTAGCAGTTCATTCTTGGAACAAAAATGCAAGTTATTACATAGGGACACATTACAAAATCAGAAATGTCCAGGGTGGTGCCTTTGTTTACACAAATGGGGTCAGGAGAAGGAGCTCATCTTTTGGGCAAAGGTCAGAGTACATGCAGCATTATGGTTACACATTGAATGACACAAAGATGTAAAATGCATTGATGTGACCCTTCCAAAGTGCCTTTCTGTTTCATTACTTTTACCAAGAAACTACATAACATATTTAAGAATAGAAAAATTATTCTCTTTAGCATACAAGTTCTATACAAAGTTACATACAAAGGGTGAAAAAGCACATAACAAAAAGGAACGTTAGCAAGTATGCATCATATGCCACCGTCGGCCCATAATTTTCTAGAATAAACTGGAAATTTTGGGCATGTTACTTGATCTAGTTGTGACCAATCTTATTGCACGTGCTTTAGCAGCAAACTAATCATTCAAGTACTAGTTTCCAAGCTCAAAAATGGGACCACATTAAAGGGCACAAAGGCTAATGAGTAGAATGATGTAAAAATTCACCACGTAAATAGTCAGTGCATGAGGGACTTTTTTATAATTTCTCTTTTTGAATGTTCCAGATTTCATACGAACTGCATAATATTAGTAATTGGATGCATAATTCCCTCATAAAATGCTCAACCCATAACTTACTTACTCCCTTTTTACTTTAAGTGCATGCATATTTCATTTGAAACAGACACAATACATGGAAATCATAACACTTCTGAGAGAGCAAGGTTCCATTCAAGCTGTCAGTAAAATTACTAGAGTTCTCAATAGTAAACATGGTCAGCTAGTGATTTCCAATTGACAAAGATAAGAAATTATCTGAAACTCACCATCATAATGCTTCACTTTTTGGAATTTCTCCAACTTTATCGCTCCTTTAACAAGAACCATGCCAATTTCATCACTTGGACCTTCTAAACCCATCAGTTCCACGTATCTGTTCATTGATTAAATAAGATGTTTAATATTCCAAATTCACTTCTCATTTTTTTGGGTCCATATAATTACCATTTACTTCCACCAACTTAAACTCACTAGCATACAACAGCCACTTACTTAAAATTCTGCATCTTGTTCAAATTGTATAGCAGATAATCAGCTATCACAAGTTCACCTACTAAATGATCTTGAAGACAGGCTGCAGAGAGTTCCAACATGCACAGAATAAAACAAAATTTCAATTAGGTAACATTAATTGAAGTACATTGTGACAACAATTGTTTCTGAAATCTAATGGTCCAAGCTCATGTTCCCAATATTCAACGAAATAACTCATAAACTGCTCAAGCAAATAAATTCAAAAAGAAAAATATTTATGCACTGAAAGCAGATTCTATGAAGAAGTAGAAAAATATCCACTTCCACAAGGTAGACGGCATTCAGAAGATATAGAAACTACTTCTTCTGGATGTGTATTATTGTAAGCTCCACTCTAGTCATAGGGTTGGCCCAAGGGTAATCAATGCAGTGGTCACAGTTCAGTGGAGGATTGCATGGTAATGAATGAAATATGGCATAACACTACATTCATACCAGTGGTACAAGATCATGAAAATAACTTTGTGATGTTATTCTTAGAAACTTAAGCCGGCTGTAGTGCAAAAAATTCTCAGAAAAAATATTTTCTTGAAACTCAACCAATTATTTAAATATACAAGGAACGTAGCAACGGTCGTGAATCAATGTAAACAAAAAATACCGGGGCCGTAAACTTGAAGTTTACGGTCCAGGTATTTTTCGGTTACTTCAACCAATTATGTTTATAATTACAGATAAAATTATTTTAATTTTACTTAAAATGCAGTGAACTCTTGGGGAAATATTGGTAAGCTAATGATTCCTTAACTAGTTGTTTTCACGTTTTATGGGTTAGTGTGTTTAGAATTCTGGGTTGCTTCAAAAACCATTCAGTGACATGCACAGAAGAGTTCCACTTACGAAGAAGGCATTATGGCAAAGGGGTAACTAATATGATTGCTGAAGATGCAGTTCTAGCAGCAAGGAAACATTTAACTCAAACATTTATGAGGTGTGCAAAGCATGAAAATGCATTAAAAATTTCAGTGACAATATATGAATTTCTATTGTTTCAGGCTCAACTTTGTGGAAGTTCATGTTCATTAAATTAAGAATACAATTTATACATCCAATGTTCTTTATTCTCATGCAACTAGTTTCAATGCTTAGGCGTCATCATCAGGTACAAAATAAAACCAGCTGCGGTCCATTTATATAGCATTTATGAGGGAGAGGGGGGAAGAAAGAGGGGAAAAAATTGGGTTGCGATTGGCGTAAATGGGAAGGAGGAGAGGGGTGTTAAGTGTCAGTGATTGGTGGGTTCACAGTGTGGGTTAAGGGGGGAGGGGGGGTTGTTACTTCGCCAAGCATCTATGGGGAAACAACCATGAGAGTGATTTCAACCCAGAACTCTTACACCAGATGGACAAAGGAATGAGGAAGGACAAGTGGGAAGAGCTTGAAATTTGAAAGAATTCAAAAACGGGTCATTTGGTTAACAAATTATTGTTTGAATACATCTACATCTACATCTACATAAATACCCTGCGA
This sequence comes from Hetaerina titia, assembly GCA_037158775.1. Taxonomy (NCBI): domain Eukaryota; kingdom Metazoa; phylum Arthropoda; class Insecta; order Odonata; family Calopterygidae; genus Hetaerina; species Hetaerina titia. Next base: position 141,843,173 of record CM073769.1, read on the forward strand.
GCCACCAAAAAGGTGTGTGGTAGGGGGTGTAGCACCATGAGGGAAGGGTAAGGGTTGAGGGGGTTTGGGGTTAGGTGAGGAAAGGTGGGGGGAACCTGTAAGAAAAAAATATATATACATATATATATATACACATATACTATATACACATGCATATATATACATACATACATACACACATGTATACATATCCTCGTGCAGTCCCTAACCTGTACATTAATCTTATTGTAATGAACTAAGTCCTGGGGAATTTCGGCTACAAGCATTCTGGTCCCTTATCGTTCTAATAAAAAATGACATTTTAAGCCTGTCAGTCTTGCAGTCTATCTATCTAGTCTTATATTCATGATCCCTTCGACCGTAATACGTTGGGGTTCGTATTATATCCTTGATGTCATCGGAAAAGGGCCCATCTTTAAATGTTTTTAATAAGTTTAATCTATATTGGAAATGCCGCTGTGTAAGAGAATCCCAACCTAAATTATCTAGCAAAGTGGATACGCTGCTGAGTTGGTCATAACAATGTTTGACAAATCTAGCCCCCCTCCGCTGAACTCAATCTAATTCCGAAACCAAATTTATATTATGAGGATCCCATTTACTGGCAGCATACTCTAGGTGGGGCCTGACCAAGGCAAGGAAGCATCGTTCTTTCACCTTTTTGTCGCATTTACCTAGCACTCTTTTCACAAATCCCAATTTTTTATTAGCACGACCGCATATTTCTCGTGTGTGTTTTCCCCAGGACAGATTGTGAGTACTCCTATAGTATACCTCTCCCCAATCCTGGAAGCATCCCTTTCCTTCACCGAAAGACACAACAACCCACCCCCAACCCTTCCCCCCCCCACTGTGAACCCACCAATCACATTTCCTTAACACCCCTCTCCTCCTTCCCATCTACGCCAATCGCAACCCAATTTTTTCCCCTCTTTCTTCCCCTCTCTCCCTCATAAATGCTATAATGATAAATGGACCGCAGCTGGTTTTATTTTGTACCTGATGATGACGTCTAAGCGTTGAAACTAGTTGTGTGAGAATAAAGAGGAGTGGATGTATGCATTGTGTTCTTCATTTAATGGACGATATATGAATCTTGAGAGATGACTTTCTGAGAAGAAGAGCACAGAAGAAAAGGAACTCTCAAATCCAAAGCTATTGGAAGTGGATGCTGAGGAAAAAACTTGAGAAAAAACTATGAAAGAAGAAAACTATTAGAGACGTTGAAGCAACAAGTACATATACGAGGTGTATTCTTAGAGTAAGTACCGTTTGCTTATATTTAAATATTGGCGCTTCAGAACACAGTTTTGCTCCTGCAGCGCCATCTACTGATTCATTGAGAAGCTATGGCAGCATTTGTTTTGTTTCAGAAGGCGTTTGCTTGTCCGTGCATGCAAACAACAATGTCTGCGACAATCGTTGATCCCGCCAGCTGTGAAGTGCGTTCTGTCATACGATTCTTGTATGTAAACAGATTGTCGGCTGCTGAAATTCATCGGGAATTATGCCTAGTTTATAAACCTACAGTTATTAGTGAAGGAAAGGTTAGACAATGGTGCTGTGATTTTAAAAATAGACGAACAAATGTCCATGACGAAGAGCGAAGTGGTAGGCCCAGTATTTTGACCGATGAAATTGTTTCGCAAGTGGAACAAAAACTGCATTGTGATCGTCGAACGACAATTAATGGCCTGGCTGAACAATTTCCTCAACTTGGACGCACTACTGTCTACAATATTGTTACGGAAAACCTCGGATACCACACATTGCGTGCAAGTTGTGTACCGAAAATGCTCACCGACCACCACAAAGAGCAAAGAATGTCCAGTGGACGAGAGTTTTTGGGTCGTTGGGAACTCTTTAAACCACCCACCGTACAGTCCTGACCTTACACCCAACGACTACTGCCTCTTCTTGCACTTGAAACAGTGGTTCAGTGGACAACGTTTCGAAACCGAAGAGGAACTCAAGAATGGCGTTGTCGATTGGTTCAACCCTCAGGCGGCAAGTTTCTATGCAGAGGGGTTAAAGAAGCTGGTGCAGCGGTACGAAAAATGCTTAGAAGTGAACGGCGATTATGTAGATAAGTGAAGTAGGTTTGTAGCTAACTAAAAGTGCCAATAAAATGTGTTTAATATGAGTATATTTTTTCCTGTTACCAAACGGGCCTTACTTTATGAACACGCCTCGTAATACACAATAATTATCCAATCAACCCTATCAATAAGGAAAAGAAGAAATGCAATGTAATTGGTAATAATAAGGCTCTGAAACATATGGATTTCGAGCATTCAACTAAAATTAATGTGGCTGGAAAGAAACAGGCAATTCTCATCCAGCAAAAAAATCTCAGAAAGTGGACATGTCATGAATGCCTCGTTTAAGAATGAACACACAAATTGTCAGAGGAATAACACTTTTGGTATGCTTGTGAATAGAGGAGTGCAGTGGTCCAGCAGGTAAGAGCGCCAGCCTGTGGACTGGTTGGCCCTGCTTCGATTCTGGGTTAAGCACCTGGGCACCCTCAGTTTCACCCAAGCAGCATAATTTTTCAGACATCAGATATTCCCAGGAAACTAAATGGATCTCTGGGAAAGGGACTGTTCCTGCCCCCACCCTTCTCTCTCCCATATTCTGATGAGTGAATTTGGGCTAAAACAAATTGTTGGGCTTTGCCATTTCAAATCACTTTTCAGGTTAATTGCTCTGGTTAGTTTCTCCAATGGAGAATGTTATAATCCATTCATAGAAAATCAAGGGGACAAATATAGAGAGATATAAAGGGGAAAAATGAAATAGCATTTAAGAAGATAGAAGAATGGAGGGATGATGCAGCCAAACAATCATTGGATTGAGATGTCAATGACTGAATATATCATCATTTGGATTCTTTCAAACAAAAATCCTACATAACTGGTGATGCTGTTTATGAAGTTGTTGAGCTAATAGTTTTTCCATCATTGTGATTGATCACACACAGACTCTCTGTTGTATCAAACATTCCTTACTTACTTGTCAGTCATTCTCTCCAATTACTGACAACTCAAAGCAAAGGAATCCGAGGGTTTCAGTTATTTCCCAAATACCATATTCAAACCTGAAAGGATTTGCTTTTGTCTAACACCTATTCATTTAGACAAGGTCTGTGTATGCATACAGTCCTCAGTTTTTTCTGATAACTTGATATATGTGCATATCTTGTTTGCTCTTTGATCACTGACAGCTGAATTTTATGAATTAGACCAAGTTGTTTATGCTTTTCATTTATTAATTAATTAACTCATCTCATTAGTTCCCAAATGCTATAAGTTACACATATACATAAATAACCATAATTAATTAACCCAAAGATCAGTTTGGTAGCTGATGGTAGCGCTCACCCAGTACTAAGCCCGGCGGCATGTGTAATTCACACATTAGGAGGGTAGGGTTACCAGTTCCTTTCCCTGTGCCACCTATGGTTTCCCAGGAAGACCTGGTACCCAAAATATCACATGGCTTGGGGAGTTCAGAGAAGCCTGCCTGGGAATCGAACCAGGGCCCTCTGGTCATTAGTCCAACACTCTACCCCTGGACTACCAGGACCATGCTGCAAATACATATATCTAAGAATAAATTCACGGAAGAGTGAAGCAAAGAGGAATTTGTTCTCAAGCCACGACATATATAAATGTGAACTCTTCGTGCAGGTTCATAAATATGCTGTGTTACTTGATGTGTACATTGCACTCATAAAATGGTAAAAGTGATAAGCATTTGTGAATTTAGACAAAAAATATATTTCAGGATTTAATTACAGTTCCATGGATAACTGCTAACGGAACGTACATAAATTCAAATTATGCCGTGAACCAGCTTCCAAATACACTTTTAATAATATGCAATTGGAACTGAAATAAAAATATGTGAGGGACATCTTAACACATGACACATACCACAAAGGGCCAGTTTCAGCCCAGCTTCAACATCCTTGACAGATGGCTGCAGAATGCCTGGAGTATCAAGCAAGTACACTTTTGGCTCCTCGCTGACTTTAATCCTATTTTGAACCCTTCTTGTAATGCCAGCAACCGCACCCACTTGAGCTGCATTGCCTTAAAAAAATGAACTCCTGAATTAATGAATACTCTTAACTATTAAACACCAGCAGAACAAGGAACACAAATGGAGAGAATGCACATGACCACAACTGACCTTTGTTTAGGTGCTTATTCCGGAGCCAGTTTATTAGTGAAGACTTTCCAACATTTGGAACACCAATAACCATTACACTATAATCTTTTTCTTCACTTCTATTGTATCGATTTGATGAGCATATGAGATCACTAACCACTGGGACCACCTTAGGAGGACCAATGAGAATGTCAATTTAATCCTTCTGAAAAAATTTAATGCTAAAAAGTATCTCACGTATTACACAATGCAAGTAATTGGAAAGACTGGAAATGGACAAGAACACCAATAGTAAAAGGAGAGATATCCTATGAAGGGAATATAAATTTTAAAGAAAAGCAAATGATGATACAACAAATGCTCAGCATTAATTTATTCAGCTGGTTTCCAGCCATGTGCTTATCATATTTCACAGTTTTGATGGCACAGCCAATGCCCAAACTGTACGTACATATATAGGCCTCTATCTAAAATTAACTGTTATTCAGCGGACAGAATAATCTAACTTCAAGTGTACAATTCAGAAACCAATTGGCTATTCAGCTTCATTCCTTACTACAAATGCAAAATCAATTGACACACACTGAAGCCTCCTGAAGTAGCGATCGAGTTCAACTTTTCTTGGCAAGAGTGTGATAAATGGTCTTCAAAGCTTACTTCTTCTCAACCATTACTGATGTGTTTCAGATGCATTTTGCCAACTCAGTAATAGAGTTCAGTTCTGGCTAGGGTAAGATCTTTGACTGTATCACTTCTGATGTAATAAAGAGTCACATTAAATGAAGCTTTCAATTAATACCTACTAATTATGAAGTTAACTCTATATTTTTATTATGCTGACATGAAAATTAAGAATGTGCATGCTTAAGAAATCACCTCATAAAATATCCATTGCAGATCCATAAACATTTCTTAAATTGATTTAAGATATTCAAGTAACAATACCCTCAAGTAATGAGACATATATTTGGTTGAGTTACATTACAAATACACACATGAAGTGTAAAAGAAGATCAAAAGCAAGCACGTACCAACGTAGGGCGGACGGGCCATGGGAAAATATGCCATCAATCACATTGATGGCATTCCTCAGGGCTAAGTAAACGGTTGCAAGATACTCAGCCAATACTGAAATATCCCTTGGATATATTATTATTAGGTAATCTACCAGTTAAGGTAGGTTTTTAGATGGACACAATTATCAAATAAATATTTTGTAACTCCATCTCTGTGTACTTCTTTCCTCCCTTCATCCCGTCCAACATCCCTATCCTGTTCCTACCCTTTCCTCGTTTGCCTAACATTCTCCCCTCTCTATTACCTTCTTCAACATCCCACTGCCGCTCAATACGCCTTTCATCCATCTTTCCTGCCTCCATAGGATTTCTCTCAACAAACCCCTCTCCTCAACCACCATCTCCAGTACTTCATTTGTTTTCCTCTCGGTCCATTTCACCTCCATTTTCCTCCACACCCACATTTCAAAAGCCTCCAATCTACATCTATCCTCCTGCTTCAGTGACCACATTTCTGCGCCTTACATAGATACACTCCATATCAGAGTTTTTACTAGCCTTTTCTAAACCTCCCTAACCAACCTCCCATCAACTCCTTCCTCCTTGAGAAAGCTTCCTTGCCTAGTGCAATTCTTCTCCTTATGCCCCTACTACTTTGATCGTGTTGGTCCAAAACAGTTCCGAGATACATAAACTGTTCTACCTGCTCTATTTTTTCTCCTCCTATTTTAATGTTTAGCTTAGCCTTTTTCTTTCTGAAAAATCGTATAACTTTTGTTTTATTAATATTAATTCTGAACCCATATCAATCGCAATGAACCTCCAATTCACTCAACAATGCTTTCAACCCCTTGGCTGCCTGAGCAACTAATGCTTGGTCACCAGCAAACCTAACTGATTTTACGAATTCCCCCTCCGACTTTCAAGCCTACCTCCAGTTCTTCCCATGCCTCTTTAATCATTTCCTCCACATATATGTTGAGCAGCACCGGTGGCAATGAGCAACCCTGCCTTGCACCTCTTCCTAACACTGCCCATCCGGACTCTCCGTTCCCCACTCACACCTGAGCAGTCTGAGACATGTACAGGTTGCGGATCAGTCTCCTGTCCCTCCAATCCATTCCTATTTTCTGCAATACACGCATTAGTTTTTTTCCAATTCACTCTATCAAACGCTTTTTCGAAATCTACAAAGTAAGCAAATACCTCCTGATTGTATTCTATATTCTTCTGGATTAGTGATCTCATTACTGCAATTCTTGGATATAGGGTCATCTTAATTACTTCATAGAAATAATCAGTCTAAAACAACTAGTCCTTACTATGTAAAGTGTACACCCCCTACCAATGTTTTCTTTGCAATGCCATCTCAAATGTATGAATATTAATTGAGGCTGTAGTTTAACAAAATTGCCATTTTATAAACTTGAAGTCCACCAAAAAAGAGGGTTGACAATTATCTTAAGATTAGATACACCAAACACCAATCACTCATTTGAGTTCCCTTCCCTAACATATGCGTTTAATCAAGATCAACACTGTAACGTTAACAATTGATGTTGATGAAAGTAATAACTTGATAATTTTTATATACATATAAAATCTCCCTTCATAGTGAGTGCTCATGCACATTCCTTCACTATGTTTGAGGAACATTACATGACATAACTTCCACCTCCTCGCCCTGGAATTAGAAACCAAATTTGGTTACTAATTCCATTTTTAGCCATAGAGTTATATTAGCAACAAATAAAAAAAATTTTTTGGGAATAAGGTGCCTACTCCAGATGTGAATTTAAAATATTCAGGGATTGTCTCAACAAGATGTATTCATAACATGGGAATCATTGACACAGAGGTCCTGGGTTCATTTTAAACAGAATTTCTTCCATTTTGTTAAATTATACATTGTTTCCATCCTTTGGAGTCTATATTGTGGTTCAGGTGCCATTTTAGAATACCCATTAGAGGTTATAAATGAATGTTATTAAGTTTTATTAATTATTCCAAATGAACTTTGAACCTTTATGAAAATTACAATAATATAGTATTATGAGAATTTGGATTAGGTAAAAGGGAAAATGGGATTAATGAAATAGAAAACAGGCTCCACACATTTTGATGAAGAAAATATGAGCAACACTTGAATGGCAATGAAGGGAGTAATTGTTTCACACATGCTTTTTTTACCATAGTTAATGAGTGCTAATTTTTTTAACGGACTACATAATCATGAAAAATTTTTTTTAAGAGATGGTTTTGGGGTAATTGCCACCACGTGTGGGAAACATTTTTTAGGAACTTTTTGTGATCAGGTTGTACATAAATAAGCAAGCATTTGAGATCTTGCACTTTTTCATGGCTTAGCTTCATCATAATGAAATAATTTTTTGGTACATAAACAGCAGGGAGGTCAAAGATTGGTTGGTCATACACCTTGGATTTAAGTTTCTATTACTGCACTACCAAAGTTGAAGAGTGATCAAAGGTTGGCTTGATGGTGCATCCTTCTTTATATTACTAAAAGCACAGAAAAGTATCCTTAAAACTGGTATCCACAATGCTTTTCCTTGTAATGAACTCTTGTAGAACACAACCACAGTTCCAGGAATGTGCTCATTTTGATGCATATGAATGGTTTCCGCTTCTGATATCAAATTAACTTGGCCAAATGGACTTTGAAATATTCATCTACAAATTTAATTTTCTTCCAAAAGTGATCAAAATTCATTGCACCAAAGCTGCTATGAATTACTTGGCATCATGTAATACTCCAGAGTCATCGATGTCCTTCCCTCATACATTTTCTGAAGAATTATGTAAATGTTTTATTTTGTCCTCACCATGATCACAAAACAATATTTCTTTTTAAACATCAGAAAATACAATAATAATGATGTAACATGCAGTAACACTCTTATTAATAACTATGTTGAAAATGTGTTTGACTTCACATTGTGCAAACATGAAAGTTACAAATCCATAGCTCTCTCTTACTATGACTCATGTGATCATCCAGGGTCCATCGTTTCAGTGATCGTCAACCTTTTATTCATCGGTGACCCATGGTGTCTTGTTCACGGTGAATCTTGCAGATCTACTAATCAGCATAGATATATTTATCTTCTTGATGGGACCTGCACTTTACGTTCTACTCCTTGGAACCAAACCCACTCTCAGTGTGCCAATGCTGCTGGCTTTTATTGGCATACCTAATTTACAGAATAATATTAAATAACATTTAATCCAAAATACTGGCACACTGGAGTTGGAAGTCACTGCTAGTAACTGAACATAATAACCATGTGGTCAAATTCATTTTCCACCCAAGTGAATTGTGGATCAAGCATTTTGACCCACAATAAATTATTTCAAATGTACTTGTGTTGCTGTGTGATGCCCTTGGCCAAAGTGAACAATGTTTCAGTCCACTAATCAAGGAAACTCCGTGACACACACAACTTGCTCTTGCGTTTACAAAAGGTAAGCAGTTGTGCTCAATGGAGGCAAAGTGACAGTGCCAGCACCAGCAGGCAAGGAAAAATATTTTTGGATACCAGAGACATTAACTGGCAGGAAAAACCAGTAATTATGACTAAACATAGGAACACATATCCACAAGCACATACATAGCTAGCATAAGTACTTAACACTTTCAGGCTTCACTTCATAGAATTATTTGATGTCCATATCAAATGAATTTGTAATTTTCCAACAGACTTTATTTTACAGTACAGTGCATTTCACCGACTTGCGACACCATCAGGTACAAGTTACACATACAGCTGTTGAATATCTTTGACAGCTTTGAATATCTTGAATAACAGGTTATCTTCGGAAAGCAGAGAGGGGAGGTGCTGGGAGGTCAGGTTTTTCGGGACTTCAAAGGCACTGGTCATCCTATAAATTTCTAATTGCCTTCCAACTACACTAAAAGTGGCGTTTTACTCACCCCTTACTCTCTCCAAACTCTAGGCTAATGGCAAAGACCAGCAGGATTCACTTTTTAAATCAAGCATCTACAAGCTTGCAATGCTTGCAACATGCAAATGCAATAAATGCAACACATATTATGTCGGTCAAACTGGTAGTATTTTCAAAACACGAGCTCAAGAATACACCAGGTGTCACAAAAAGCAAAATCCCAATCCCTCTTTGATAAACACCTCTTAGATTGCAAACACAATAGCTATTTTGTCCCAGAAATACTACATATCCTCCCTAAATGTTTAAAACTGGACACTCTCAAGCTAATCAAGATTCAAAGGCACTTAGCAGAACCCAATGCCTTATAATGAGTAGTTATATGGCCATCCCTCCCCTCTCATTTCTGAAAAACTGACCTTGAGGGTAAACAAATCCAATGATTTAACTTAGTTATCCTATGCCATGATAAGACCCTATGCCATGTCATAACCCAGGAACCACCGTTTTCTTTTTCCTCGACCTCCGGCTTTCACTTCCGAAAAATCCCCTGACCCACCTTTCACTTTTCCCCCTATATAGTCATCCCCCTCCTCAAG